>VUQH01039205.1:0-12360 GCA_015106775.1 Etroplus canarensis
GTAACCCCAAACTGGGCGAGGTGCACGGAATCCTGTATCTCTTCATCATGGGGATCCTTGGACCGCTCTTAGTCTGGCTCTTCACCCAGGACCTGTTTGCCATGGGTGACCCTACCAGGGGCAAACTGCCCCCGACAACATAGCTCCTGGGATCATAAGAACTCCCAAACCCCCCCACCACGATAAGGTGGTGATCCACGGGGGGGCTACTTGCTGCTATGATGAATGAAATACTGTCTGCCAGACTGCTGTCCCTGCTACATGGATGGATGGATGGATGGTGTGAAATGATTCTGAATTTATTGGAAGCACTGTGTTAAGTGCTAGATGGCCAACTTCAGGATGGTAAACATGTTTAGCACTGTCACTGTAAGCATGTAGCTTATAGATGTTACCATTATAGAAGTGCTACTCTGAAGCTTTTCTTATTCCAGATTTGATGTTTTGACATTTTACCATGGGATTATCTGAGTTCTCACATCAGTCAGTCAGTGATTTGGTCAAAGGTCATCACAAGGTCTAAGCTTTGTTGCAGTCTATTGATTTTCTTTAACTCCACACTGAGTACAACATTTTCTGCTGTCTACAAATTCCTGCACTAAAAGGCAGTTAACCTCCTGTAGTTCATACTTCTCCCAGACATTGTTGACCCATTCATCATCAGCCAAACCTCAAGGCTTTCATGGCTCGTTTACAGGCTGTGGGGCAAAAGTGACAGCTCTGTGAACTGGCGGTTGCAAGTTAACAAGCAGCCTGGCACTAAAACACAAGGCATTCCCTAAAAGAACAGGGAAAGGACAAAGATTAGCTGAACCCCGCTATAACCAATAAGGCGTTATAAATAAAACCTTAGCTTGATGCTGAATTGAATCACTGTCCAACAGCATTATAAGACACATTGACAATACATCTGAGCAGCTCACCACACAAACATGTCAGATTTTGAAAAGTTTATGATCCGACTCAACGTGATCTGCACCTAAAAAGATGCAAAGAAGATAATAACTGTACAGCTCCAGAAATACCAACCCATTAGAGGTAGGGATGGAGGGAGAAAAGAGAGACAGAGAGAAAGAGGGGACTGATGTAGAGGCAGAGAACAGAGACAGATCTATAAATAGGCCTCCCTGCAGCCTGTGAATAGACAGTGAGTAGACCAGAGACATCAATGTGACAGCACCACCACTATAGAGACTATCTGCCTCTATCTGAATGGTAAGAGTTCATATCTGTGGTTAAAAGTGCCTGATTCATCAGTTTTACCCCCAACTGAGCAAACACAAAAATGGCTTGCAAATAACACAGATTATACAATAAACTCTGATCTGTTTTCTTGAAGTTCATTCCACTGCGTTATTATTATGTTTCCTACCATCATTAAGTTATGATAAGACACAGAAGGCTGCAGACTCTTTCAGGCACAGACAGCTGTTATGCATGGCTGCTGCAAAATGAATTATTCAGGCTAACATTTAGACTTTGTATTATTTATCAAAAAGTGTCACAACGTTCAGCTGAAGGTTTTAAGAGACTATTTTAGGGAGCACTCGTCCCAAAACATTCCAGGATAGATTGCACCTCTCCATCCAGCTGCAGCACACCACAGTCTGCTGCCTTCAATTTTTATTACAAGCATATTTTTTGCATTTTTTGTACTAACAGAGGTGATTATTTAAAATGATGGAGACTTGTGTAATTAATTAAAGTTTGTAAAATGTGAACCTAAAATTGATCCTATCACCCCTTTCTCTTGGTTATGTCACTTTTCTCCTGTTTCAGGAACATCATACCCATCAAAAAACAATGTCCTCAAACGTTATTATTTAAACATTAAATTTTAATATAGTTGAAATGCAAAGGGTTAGGGTTATGATTTAAACTGTTAATAGTGATTTTGTTTTCCCAGTGGCTGTTGGTAGCTTTCCTCAGGTAGGTGAAATGGTGTGCTGGAATAGCCAGAGTAACTCATATAGAAATACAGTCATGTGAAAAAGAACACTTTCCCAGGCCTCTATCCAGTCCTGTGAGAAATGAAGCCCACCCCATGAATCAGCAGCTTGTATAACCACCTTCCGCAGCAATAACTTGAAGTAATTGTTTTCTGTATGACATTATCAGTCTCTTACATCATTGTGAAGGAATTTTGTCCCATTTTTCTTTACAATTTGGCTTTAGTTCATTCAGGTTTGTGGGCATTCGTTCATGTATAGCTCTCTTAAGGTCCTGCCACAGCATTTGAATCAGTCGGAGACCTGGACTTTGACTGGGCCATTGCAACTCATTGATTCTTTTCTTTTTCAGCCAATCTGTTGTAGATTTGCTTTGCACTTGGGATCATTGTCTTGTTGCATGACCCAATTTCAGCCAAGCTGTAAATGTCAGACAAATGGCTTCACAGTTAACTCTACCATATTTCAGTATACAGAGAGGTTAAAGGGCAACTCAGGTTCTGTGGCTGCAAAACAAGCTCAAATCAACACCCCTCCACCACTGTGTTTGACAGTTGATAAGAGATGTTCATGCTGATATGCTGTTTGGTATTTGCCAAATGTGGTGCTGTGTGTTACGACCAAACATCTCGACTTTTATCTATTCTGTCCAAAGGACATTGTTCCAGAAGTCTTGTGGTTTGTTCAGTTGCAACTTTGCAAACCTAAGCTGTGTTGCTGTGTTCTTTTTGAGATGAGCCTTTCTCCTGGCAACCCTTTCAACAAGCCCATACGTGTTCATTTTTTTTCTAATTTTACTGTCATGAACTTTAACATTTAACATGCTGACTGAGGTCACACTCGATAGGCTGAGTTTGCTGGAATTTCTCTGAGCTTTGCATGATCTGACTTTAGGGTGGATTTGCTGGGATGTCCACTCCCGGATAGACTGTGGCTTTGTGTTAACACACTCCTGGAAACCACTCGACTACTACAATGGAAGCAGTAAGGGCGTACCTAGTTTTTTCGGGATTTCATAGAGTCCCGTGTTTTTTTTTTTTTCACATGATTTTAAGTCAAGTCTGTTATGAGTCTACGGTGGCTATGTAACTTACTGTAAACCTGAATATAAGGAAAATGACAATAAAGTTGAACTGGATGTCACACAATAAAGCCACATGCATGATCTGCAGCTTTAAGTTGCAGCTAGCAGGCTAACCACCTCTGCCTTGCATCACAGTTGGCTAGAGCTGTAGAAAGAAACTATAAGTTCTACACTTTTTCATATGCAGTTAGATAAGTTCTTGTTAGCTTATAGCTGCATGAATCTGGCAATGTGTTTTTTTTGTAATGTTAGCTGAACATACCAGCCTGATCAGCCCTGGAAGTTTGGACAAATGAGCTGACAGGAGCTAGCTGAATAACTTAAGTCAGCTAACCTGAGTCTCAAAACCTAACAGGAGGATTCTTTGATGCACTGGGTTCACGTTCTCCCTTCGCTTGTGTAAGCTAAGCTGCCTATCAGGCCTAGGACAAAAGAGATTATTCATCTCTTTTATTCTCAAGAGTTTCACTTGTTGGTTAATTAAATGTTAAGTATTATTCACTGTTGGCCCTGCAGGGAAAAGAAAGCGAGGCCAGGTACTCAGGAGCAATCCAAAATCTATCTACGGGCTGTTAGAGGCAACTAACAGTCGGGAAAGTTCCCATTTTTTAAAAGCTTCATTACAGTCATGTTTAATACATGAAATACATGCTCATACTGCACTTTTAATGCAGCAGTATATAAAGTCTCTTGCCTTATGTGTGATATTATTATATAATTTTGCACTATTTTTTTTTTTAAAAGAATAGCTGTTTCTGATGTGTCTTTGTCTTCTTTTACCTTAACAGGTTCTAGTCCGCACTGTGTTGTTTAGAACTAGCTCCTGAAATTCAAAAAAGCTGACAAATTATACCTTACAGTGTTTGAGGGTTCGCCTGGTGTCTGAGCTGGTGAGTCATTATGTATGTGGGCTCAGGAGATTCCCCACAGTGTAGAGAAAAGGAAGAAAACCCCCTCCTTCACAGTGCAGCCTCCAGGGGACATACAGTTCAATTGACAGGAGGGCAGTGGGGTCAGTCGTGGTGAATAACAGGCAGAGGAGGGCTGGTGACGTGGAGCTGGCTGGGGCTAAAGGGTTGAAACGTGGCGTGGTGATAGCAATAGTAGGTTAACAGTGAGAGCCAAGAGTTGGTGTTTCTGAAGCTGAAATGCAGTGGATGTGGAAGCAGACACTGAAGCAAAGTTTCCCCTGACTAGTGATGAAACACTGACACCACAGTTACAACTCCAAAATTAAAGGTCTAACACAAATTAAATCAGAAAGCATAGAATAGAATAGAATAGAATAGAATAGATGTTGCATTATTTCTCAGGTAGTGTGAGCTGAGGAAAAAGAGCAGTCATACAGTTAAGTTACTACTCTGTATGAAAGCAGTATTGTGCCGTTGCATGGCAACAGTTTCCACAGAAATCTTTGCTCAGAAACACTCCTCTTTGGTCTTCACATAACTGCAGCGAACAGACTGACTGCAGAAATACAAATGAACCATAGCTAGCTTGCAGGGGCTAAATAGTTGTTTTTATTTACAGGGAAGCTAAAGTAGAAAATGTAACCTGGGGTCTAGCATTTTGTTGTATTTCACATCCCAGCTCTTTCTGTTTTATGACTATGCTATAGTGCAGGCCATACAGAACCCCCAGAATACAGGTCTGCAGTTTCTATACTAAAGCAGTAACTGCAGAAGCATTTGTTCATTTTAGATTAAAAGCTTTTAGTTACACACTTGCAAAACAGAAAAAGAATTTGTCGAAAGTTCGTGTTATATAGATAATGTTAAATTTTATGCTGGGGCAACATAAAGTAACACAAACTACAAATAAAATCTATTCTTATTTCTTTAACTCTAAGATATGTTAATAAATTAGCATATTTAAGAAAATTATCTATAACTACCTCCCCACTAGATCACTAGAGTCACTATAGGCACTTTAATTTAATTCAGATCAGTTCAATTCAGTTTTATTTATATAGCACCAATTCACAACAAAAGTCACCTTAAGGCTCTTCTCACTGTAAAGTAAAGACCCTATACTATCGGAGAGAAAATCCGAACAATCAGACGATCCCCTATGAGCAAGCACTTGGTGACTGTGGGAAGGAAGAATTCCCTTTAACAGGAAAAGACCTCTGGCATATCTGGGAGGGGCAGCCAGCTGCCTTGATCAGTTGAGGGTGAGGGGAAAGTGAAGACAGAAAAGAGAGCAAAGAAAGCCACAGACTGTATCCCCAAAAAGTCCCGGTTTCTTCATGAATGCTGACCTAACCCAACCCCACTTGATATGATGTGAGGATAGAGTCCATGGCCAAATTGTTTTTTTTGGGAGGTCCATCACTGTGCCACCAAAATTCTAAATACTGCGTCGAGTTTTTGCATTATCGTGCTGGCATGAGGGATTTGTAGTGGGTGGTGGTGGAAGCAGTGGCAAAAGCAGTGGCAGCTGTGGTGGCATAGTATCACCAAGAAAGTACATAATTACAAAATCTATTTTGTTTTTGTTTGGTGCAGATTGGGCAGCTATTCACAGAGATATGGCTAAAAATTTGCAATATTTTTACAGATTTTAAAAGCAGTGCCAGACAGCAATGGCGGCAGATGCAACAAGGTGTCACCACGAACGTACATGATCTATCAGTTTGGTTTTTGTTTTGTGCAGATTGGATGGATAGTCACAGACATATGGCTAAAAAGTTGGGGTTTTTTTTAATTTTCTTTTTTGACAGATAATGCCACTTGGTGGCCTTATCAATGGTGCTGTTGGTAGTGGTTTAATCGTGTGGGGCATACCCTCTTGGCACACTTGGGGCCTTTCAGTACTAACTGAGTAATGTTTTAACACAACAGCCTACCCGAGTATTGTTGCTGACCATGTCCATCCCTTCATGATCACAGTGCACCCATCTTCACAAGGTTCACAAAGTGTCACAACTCTTAAATCATCTCAAGCTGCTTGCTTGAACGTGAGTTCATTGCACTCAAATGGCCACCACAGTCACCAGATCTCAATCCAATAGAGCACCTTTGGGATGTTTTAGAAACAGGAGATTTCAAATCATGGATGTGCAGCTGACAAATCTGCAGCAGTGACTTGACACTATCATGTCAATCTGGACCAGAACCTCTGAGGAATGTTTCCGGCACCTTGTTGGGTCTATACCACTATGACATATGGCAGTGCTGAGGGCAAAAGGGGACCCAACCTGGTACAAAGTGTATGTATTGAAATGGCCAGTGAAAGTGTTTTACCTCAGGAAAACATAGGAATTCTGCCTTCTTGGTGATGTTCTAGTATTTTTGATCAGCTTGTGCCCTGTTAAAATTACTGCTTCACACTGTTTGTACAAACTCAATATTTTCTATAATTATTTTAAAATAAAAGTCCACTAGCCCTCCAGTGAACAGAAGGAACATTTGGTTTCTTAAGGTTTTTTTATTTTGAAACATTTGCAGAAACGTGTTGTGGAAAATTAAAACCAATTTTTTTGAGTATGTAAGATTATCTATGGCTTCGGTGTCATTCTGCCAGAGAAGAATAATAGAGGGGGAAAAGAGAAATATGAGGAGTATGCATAGCCTGATGAAGATGGTCAGACAGGCAGAGATGAAGATGAAGTTGAGAGACAGATGACTTCATGATCTATTGATAGCATCAGTCCAATCATGTGGTTACACAGCCTTAGAAACAAGCTACAACTTAATGAGGGCGTCCACATTAGTGATACTTGAACACACAACATTACACCTCTTAGTTCCTTTACCTTCATCACAGTCACACAGTATTGTAACAGCTCAATAAACCTCTCTCATCTGTAACTGTATAAATCTAAAGTTTCTTTTCCCAACTCTGTGGTTGTTCTTATCTTTTCCATATTCTGCTGTTCTGACCATCAGAGATATTGTTCCACCTACTACACACACCCCCAGAAAAACCTTCAGCCCACCTGTATCTCAGTAAAGCACGCCTCTCTAAATCCAGCTCAGTATGAGCAACCCAAAATGTTGGCTGATCTGGACGCTATGCTGGGACTGTAATGCTGTGATGGGCAGTGGCACTCTTGCTCAGCAATTTCAAATTTTGCAGCATCATGCCTTACATCCTCACTACTGTAACATCTATTTTTGCTGCATGAGCAAAGGAGAGAAGAGAGAAGTGTTGGGATATAATACACACATCTCAACAGTGTCAAATGCCTGCTCTTTACAAATAGGTTTTCAATAGAATCACAAATATATTAATTTAAGATTCCACTTGTCTGACCATATGTGATTGTAATTAATACATATGCTGTGTCATTGTAAAGTGTTGACTGAATTCCAGCATGTAATAAGGTTCCACCGTTGCAGCAAGTCAGTTTGTGAAATTTTTTCCCTACTAGATATTCCACGATCAACTGTAAGTGTTAGAAAGTGGAAGAGTTTAGCAACCACAGCAACTCAAAAGTAAAATTAGAGAACGGGGGTTGCCAAGTGCTGAGGCACATAATAAAAGTCACCAACAGTCTGCTGACTCAATAACAGGAGAGTTCCAATCCTCCTCTGGCATTAACATCAGTACAAAATTAGTGTTCTGAGAGCTTCATGGCATGGGTTTCCATGGATAAGTGCATGTAAGCTTTGTCACCAAGCACAAAACACAAGTGTTTAATGGTGTAAAATAATCGAAGAGTTTTCTGTGGAGTGACAAATTACACTTCTCTGAGAGTCTGATGGACAAGTCTAGGTTTGGCAAAATGCCAGGAGAATGTTACCTGCCTGACTGCACTATGCCAACTGTAAAGTTGATGGAGGAGGGATAATGCTATGGGGTTGTTTTATTTCTGGGACTGACCTGCACCATTTATTTCCAGTGAAGGGAAATCTTAATGCTTGATCAAGACATTTTGAACATCTCTTTGCTTCTGACTTTTTTGGGAACAATTAGGGAAAGGCCCTTTCCTATTCCAGAATGACTGTGCCCCGGAGCACAAAGCAAGGTCCATAAAGGCATGGATTGAAGAGTTTGGTGGTGAAAAACTTGACTGGCCCACCCAGATCCCTCACCTCCACCCCAACAAACACCTATGAGATGAACTTTAACGGAGATTGCAAGCCAGGCTCTCTCATCCAACATTAGTGACTGACCTCACTAATGCTCCTATAGATGAATGTGTAAAAACTCCCACAGGCACACTCCAAAAGAAAGCCTGTCCAGAAGAGCTGAAGCTGTTATAGCTGCAAAAGAGGGATTAACTCCATATTACTGCCTGTAGATTTAAAATGGGATGTCATCAAAGGACATGTAGGTGTAATGTATAGGTGACTCAATACTTTTGTCCATATAGTGTATCTTAATTAAAAAGTCCTGAAGGAAAGGCTCATGTAAAACTCTAATAGTGAGATGATTCTGCTAGTGATTGTTAATGCAGTGTCCATGGTGCTAACTTGTCTTGCTTGAGGGCCCTTCAACAAAGTGGATTATGGCTCTCAGTGCTATACTTATGAGACAATGCTTCTCTCTGCTGGTTAGAAGTGTGAAGGGCAGCCAATATTCAGAACTGGGCTTTTAAAAACAGACTTCGGAAATAGTGTTAATGAAGCAGCATGCATTTAGGCATGGAATCTAGCACCATTTTAAAATATTATTACTAGGTAAGTGTCATAAACCTCCTAGAAAAGAAACAATAAAATATAAATTAGAATGAGGTAATCGGGTCTCTCAAGGCTGCCATCTAGTGTTTAAGATTCAACACAACTAAATTAAATGTGGTAGAAGTTGCATTTATACAGAAACATCATTCACAGTCACTGTTGAAATATTATTTCTTTTATTATCTTCAACAGTTGTAGGAAAATGTAAAAATATCTTCTTTATAGAGCATATTTACATTTTTTTTAAGCCCAGACTAAAGGAAATCTACTCTGACTTGTGATGATTTTATGTATTTTAATGCACTATAAATCTATAGCATATCACATATCACATCACAAAATTACCACAATCTTCTGCTCTAAAATCAGTAAGCATGAAGCAGAACCAAAAAGTTAGAAGAAATGTACAAAACAGATTTTTCTGCATAGACCCTGCTTTTTAAATCCTTGTGGACCAGTTTAATCAGCGCTCTCTGCAAATGCTTCATCTTCATACAAGTCCTCCAGCTCTCCTTCTCTGCTCCCCTCTCTGCTGACTTTCCTGTAGGCGACAAATACTCAATCATGCTGTTGAAGGTGCAGCATTAAGTGAGGACTGGGAAGAGGAGGGGGTAACACTAGACTAGAAATGTCATGGCGTACTTGTCTTTCACAGCACAGCTCAACACTTTTTTCCTCATCAACCTCAAGAGGACACAAGAGAGAAGAAAGCCAACACAAAGCACTCATCAACAACACTGCGTGTCCTTTTATTTTTGGTACAGCTCATTGCTAGGAGCTTTGTGTTGCCTTGTTCCTCTTAAATCCTCTTAAGGTTGAACAAACAACTGATGAGCTGCACTAAGTATGAAGCACCTCAGCTTGTCCTAAATGCTTAAAATTTTACCTCAAGGAAGGATGAAGGTGAGACGAGGACCCCAATAAGCCCCAAGAACCGCTGTAAGAAGGAGGAGGATATAAGAGGCCAGGATTTATAGCTTAGAATACAGTTTATGACAAACACAAGTACTGCAGCTAGTTAAGGTTATACATTTGGGAAATAAGGCTTTCCTTATTTGAGAGTGAGGTGAGAAAACTGATAGTGCTGCATGTCTGTTTAAATGTTCCCGGTATTAGCTTAGCATGAATACTAGACAAGGCAGAAAACTACAATAATTTTTTTTCATTTGAAACCAACAGCTGATTATGGTTTTATGGGGCAGTTATGTGTGGGACCTAAAACTAAAAATTATTGTTTTTACATTTTAGGCTTTGGAGAAAAGTATAAAAGAAAAAAGTGAATACACTGTGTTAATTCGAGCAGTTTAGAGGCACTGTCATATGTCACGCCAGAGTTTGAAGGGAGTAAGGCTGTTTTCTCTGATTCCTGTCTGGCTATGCCAAGGTAAGCCAGGATGCTGAAAAAAAAGGTGTCCAACCCACTAATCGGATGGTGTCTGTAATAAAGTGGCCGCTGAGTATACACAAATAAGTATTAATTATGTGAAAAATTTTAACCCGGCTCTGCCTGACCATTCAGCCGATTCTGTTACAAATCGATAAAGTGTGAACTGGATCACAATGTCACACTACATCATCCCTCCAAGAAGATCAACCTTAAAAGTTTTGATCTTCTTTAAACCAGCTAAAGCACTATTTTACACCATTCAGAGTGTGAAATATTAATATCTGTAGTATTACTTTTTAAGCACTCAAAACCAGATACCATACGGCCCTTATCAGCTTAAATTAGAGGAAGGTTTTGGCATTAACTCAGCACGTGTGTCAGATGGACTCCACATATTTCACTGAGTGGGAGACTGCAGCTCTGTGCTGTAGTGGTGGCTGGGTACGTGTGGAGGAGGATGTAGCTTCAAATCTCTTCACGTGGAGGTGTAATTAGCTGTGCCCCCCACAGACAGTTAATGGAAAACAAAAGCAGCAGCACCACCACTACCACTGCCACAGGGACTCCCATTTAGCTTATCAGGAGAGGACAAATGCTTTTATCTGCCTGAGTGTGCTGCTTATTTAAGGACACAACAAGTACACTGTAAGAGCTGCTCAGTAGTTGAAGATCAACGCTCTGGATTTGCTGGTAGAGCTCCTAAATGTAATATGTGAAAAAGACTCTACATATGAACTGATCTATTTTTATCCAAGCATCTGCTCGCTGTTTTGTTTTGTTGGAGGCCTAATCGCAGAGCTGGCAGTCTGGCAGAGCAGCGCAGGCAGGATTTGCAGAGTAGGCTACTTACGTAAGAAGACCTCCAGGGGCAGACATGGACCTCTCCGCCCGTCTGCCCTGATACTCGAAGGGATTACTGAAAGACCGCTTCCTCAGCATGGACTTTACAAGAATCTGAGGAAGAGATCAGAGAGAATATCAGTGAAATCTTATTTCTTTTATTTTTTTGGCAAACTGTTGAGCTGCTGATCTTAGTTTTTAATACTATTATATATATATGAGAAACTGATAAACTTATCCTAATTTGTCTTATTCCATTGGTTCAAACCCAAAAGTAATCAGAAAAATATTCCTTGTAAACCTTTAATGCCATAGAAGCATGTTTTTCCTTTTATAATTACATGTAAAACCTTGATGTTCCTGTAGTGTAGTGGTTTACACATTCGCCTTATAACCAAAAGGTCCCTCGTTCAATTCTAGGTTGGAGGGTTGCATCAGGAAGGGCATCCAGCGTAACATATTTGCCAAATTATTTGCCACACCAGCGGCTGCAGCTGAAGGTACACACAACTACAAATAAAACCTTGAAGTTCAAGAGTAAGTGACAGGGATAGAACTAAAAAGGGGAGTGGTGCCCCCCTGCAAATCTTTGGCTTCAGTGCAGCTGCCACATTATCATGGGGGAGATATGTCTTTTAATAGATATTTGGAGGCAGGAAATCTGTCCACCTTAAGACCATTCACTGAATTTTCAGCTAGTTTGCACATGCTTGAGATATAGTCATGTGAAAAAATAAGTACACCCTGACTGCTTCCGTAGGAATAAACAGGGTAAGTAGCAGCCAGGTGCTGCTCATCAAATGACTTTCATTAACCGGTCATCAGAACGTGTGACCACCTCTATTAAAGTAGAAGTTTTGGCAGTTTGTCGCTCTAGGGCAGGGGTGCCCAATACGTCGATCGCAATCTACCAGTCGATCGCAAAGGTAGTGTGGGTAGATCACATAGCATTAAAAAAATTGACGTCAGCCTATCCTCTATCCTCACTATGAAATTTGTCACTTGATTGACATACAGGGCGGCCAGTCTGACATCTGACCTTTTCTGACACATGGGTCACCACGCATGCGCATACGACCGCGCCAAAAACTATCAGGCTACCGAGTTGCCTTACTCACAGAAGAAAAGTACCCCAACATGAGGAAATGTGCTACCTCCTTGACTGCATTATTTGGCTCCACTTATTTATGTGAGTCAGCCTTTTCCCACATGAAGATTATTAAATCCAAATACCGTTCCACCATGACTGACGATCATTTGGAGGTGTGCTTGAGGCTGGCTATCAGCAGCTACTGTCCAGACTTTGCATCCCTGGCTGATTCCATTCAGTGCAAGTCATCAGAGTAAGGTAATGACAAAAATGTACAGAGTTGTATTGCACAATATGGGTTCATGCAGTAATGCAAGATACATCAACATATATTGTACAAATAAAGAATACTCAACATATTTATAAATAAATATGTTTTGCAT
>VUQH01039206.1:0-13574 GCA_015106775.1 Etroplus canarensis
TGTCAATGGTAAATATAACCACTGACCCCAACTCCCTCAAAAAAACACATGGTCCTTTTAAGTCATCTTATCAGCCAGCAAATCAAATACTGTACAGACTTGCACAATGACCCTTATCAGTTGGGAAATAATTGGCCCTGCAGGCTCTCTTCTCTGGGATCAGTGGGTCCAGCGAGTGGGCTAAAAGTTTGCATGATCCACTCTTGCCACTGAGTTCAGCTTAATCCAGGACAGAGCTTAATTTTTGTTAAAGAAAAAAAACAGGATATGAAAGATGCAACAACACAGCAGTCTTAATCTAAATGGAAAAGAATAATCAGTCAGTTAACTGACTGATACTCGATCAGTTCACCACTGTCTGTAAATACCTTCGAGGGAAACACTAATGTCCTGATAAAAATCACAGCAGAGCAATGGAGCTACCTAAAACTTTCCACTGGCTGGTGCATTCCTTTGGAATTTTTAGGAATTTGTAATTTTCCAGTGCATTTAGAAAGTTGTGAGAGATAGTAGTTCTGTATTTCTTCTTTTCTTTAAAAAAATGTTTTAAGTTTTTGTTTTCAGTTCATTTTAGTTTCCATTTTTAGTTGAAACTGAAACATGCTTGGTTCAGTTTATTTTCTATTATTTGAAAATGTTTAGGTTGTAATTACGTACACCAGGGAAGGCCATATCTTTGGTCCAGTTTATTTGTTGCCTATTTGTTTGTATGTGTTAGCAGAACATGAAAAGTTATGCGCAGATTGGTAAAAATGTTTTTATTTTTAACACTGGTGAGGCTTGGTCCAAGGTAAAAGTAATCAACTTTTAAAGTTGATCTTGATTCAGTCATTTTTTGGAGAATTCTTCAATACCATGTCCCAATTCAGTGTCTGAAAAGCTTGAAAAGCTTGGCTATAAGCAGTTCAAAAGTTGACTTTGATCTTACAGAGATTGTGGCATTTTTATGGATAATACTAAGACTATGTACATAAGTAAACCACCATTTAGTGATTTCACCATGATCAGATTTGTGTTTTCTTTGAATATATCTTGAACTAATAATGATATTACTGTAGTTCCTATTTGTAAGGGGATGTTTTCACTGGACACATTATAGGTAGACCAGTTCATCTGCTCCGTAACACTTTTGGCATGTTTGCTTTTATTAGATAGTATAGTGTAGAGTGGCAGGATATTGGGAGAGAGTGAGGGTGAATGACATGCAGTAAAATGGACTGGGGTGGACTTGAACCTGAGCCTCTGCATAGATCACCCGCCCAACCAGGTAGGCTACCACAGCAACCTAGTTTTAGACTTTTTAATTATTTTAAAGTGGGGCATATTTTTCAGGAGAAAACTTAAGAACTTCATAACAGATAATACAATACAAACACGACACTTTGTAAATTTCAAATTTCAAACCTTTATTCTCATTATGCAAAACAGAATACAAAAATTGGTTATGCTGTACCTAAAATGATCATCACAATCGCTCTTACTTAAGGAGAGGAATAAATCTACTTATTTCAGCTTCTCCTGCTAGGGGTCGCCACAGAAGATCATCTGTCTCCATCTCACTCTATCCCTCAACCCTTTCCTTCACTACATCCACAAACCTTCTCTGTGGTCTTCCTCTTAAAATAAAGGAATGCACGGGCCAGTTCAGCAACACCAAAAGGCCTGGAAGACAACTAAAGTGGTTGACTGCAGAATATTTTCCTTGGTTAATAAGAATCCCACTGGTTACATTCAAGAACAGAAAGCCCTGATTAGATTTTGCCAGAAAACATCCGAAAGAGCCCAGTTAGTTCTGGATTAAAAAAATCTTTGGACAAGTGAACCAAGATGAACTTGTACAAGAATGATGGGAAGAGAAAAGGATGGAGAAGGAAAGGAACAGCATGCCACAGCATCTGTCAAACACAGTGGAGGCAATGTTAATGTACAGGCACGGATGGCTGCCAGTCAAACCGGGTCACTAGTGTTTATTGATGATGTGACTGCTGATAGAAGTAGCAGGATAGATTCTGAAGTGTACTGCTCAGATTCAGCCAAGTGCTATATAACTGACCAGACAGTGTCTAAGTGTGCAAATGAATAATGCCCGAAAGCAACTCAAGAATTTCCCAAGACAAAGGAATGGGATATTCTCTGATGGCCAAGTCAGTCAGCTGATCTCAGCCCGGTAGAACATTCTTTTCAGTGTCTGAAAACAAAACTGAAGGCAGAGAGATCCACAAATAAGTGGGTCTCAGTAGAGGAAACACAGCATTTGGTGATGTGCATGGGCTTTTGATTTGAGGCAGTCACTGACTGCAAAGATATTTTATGATGTTTTAATTTATTAAAAAAAAAATACATATACAATATATAAAAATATGTTACTTCATCCCATTACTTTTGAACCTCTGAAAATGTATATATATATGTGTGTAGAAATGGTATCATTCCTAAATAGATAATGCAGTTTTTTTAATAATGTTTTTGTCAAATCCATTTATTGAAACTGAAAGTCTGCACACATTTTGGACGTTTGATTTAAAATCTGGTGTGGTGGTGTACAGAGGCAAAATTACAAAAAAAAGTGTAATTGTCCCAAAACTTAGTGACATAAATGTACAGTATGTAATCAAGGACAAAAATGAAAGACATTCACTTTATATTTAAGGGCCCTGTCACACCTTGATGATTTAACCAGCCTATGGTGACGCATCAAATTTCTCTAAAACCCTGGTACTTTTCAGTTTTTTAAGTTCTCAGTATTGTTTCAGGTACATTCTTTTTTCAGTTAATTAAAGCCTTTAAGCTTAGTTTTAGTTACTGATGCAGTTTTATGTTTCAGAAAGTGCAGGTACAGTGTAGCTTCAGTGGCTACCTTAATTTCCCTTGAGGGGCACCACACAAACATCCAGTTTTAAACGAATGAATGAAAGAGTATGTCGACTTTCTTGGTCATATAGTTTCCCGATTCCTCAGTTCCACCTTGACTCTTATAATATGGGACCTCATTCTCTTCTACACTTTCTTAGCTTAACACTTTCATTTTCATAGCTTAGTTTTGTACCAACTGCAGACATTTGACCTATTAAATCAGTGAATATTACCATCTTAATCTTTTAAAGTGGGTTGTTTAAAATGTTATTCTCATTTTCTAACATCTTTGGACTTTTCTGGATGTTGTGGGGATAAAATGAAGTACAACTAAACAGTAAATGTGACCTGAGGCATATTTCACTTGAGTACATACTTAAATATGACCCCAAAACCTCTTGTGCCAGATCGACGTCTTCACTAAGTAAGAACGGGTTATTACTTGTTTTCCTGTGGGTGCAGGCCACGCAGTGGTAGTGAAACATGACCTTTGCCTCATAAAATAAACAACCTGACTCAAAATCGATATTTTTTGTGTAGCTGTCGTGTTGCAACTGCTGTCAGGCACACTTATGTAAGAAAACAGAAGTGTTAAGTCATTGGTGTTCATACGTATAAATCATTGGGAATTTAAAGCTTGAACCTGATGGCAAAATGCAGATTCACCAGCAGGATTTATAGGGACTATGATGGATGTCATATCTTTGAGAAGGAGCGGATAGAAGACACACAAGTTACTCTGTCGTCAGCTGGGTTAATGATAAATCCTGCAAACTAAACCATGTTTGTTATATGAGCTAATGGTTACATTTCAAGATTAAAACAAATGGGTAGGGTTGAGATACTTCGACAGGTGAAAAATCTCATGCACAGACAGTTCTGCTTAAAATGTGGAATATATCTTGGATTAATCCTCTGTGACGACCTCATGGGGAGAATACAAGGGAGCAGCTGAAGGGTTTGGACTTTAAAATAAAAGGACAATTCAAGCCGGGAAACTGTGCTGCAGTGTGAAGCTTTGTGCATTGTGTATTTGAAAGGAAAGAAAAACTTTAGCAGAAAAATTAGAAGACTGACGTGTATTTGGCCTTAATTTTTCTGCTGTCTAATAACTGACAGATGGAGCACACAATTCATACAAGTGCGGTACACAGAATCCATATGGGGCAAGGGTGAACGTGGGAAAGAGCCCCCTCAAAGACAAACTATCATTAACCTTAACTTGTTGAGTCCTATTTGTTAAAAATGAATGATACCACCTGATAATTATAGGGTTGAGATTCAGCTCTGTGAATTTCTGAATTATCAGATGGGGCTGGAGAGTATTTAAGGCAGAATCAAGATCTATAAAAAGCATTCTCTGGGCCAAAATGGACTGAGGCAAAGTGGTTGACTGTTCTGTGGTCAAAATTTGAAATTCTTTTTTAAATCATGAATGCTGCATCCTCCAGACTGAAGGAGAAGGTCCATCCAGGCTGTTATCAGCACTCAGTTCAAAAGCATGCATATCTAATGGTATGGGGGTCCCTATGGTAGTGGCAACTTGCACTTCTGGATGAGCACCATAATTGCTAAAAGGTATATACTGATTTTGGAGCAACATGTGCTCCTCTTAAGGTTATTGCCATATACTGGGTGGCTGTGGCTCAGGAGGTAGAGGCAGTCATCTGCTAACTAGAAGAGCAGTGGTTTGATCCCAGTTCATGTGCTGAAGTGTACTTGGGTAAGATGCGAAACCCCAATGCATCCATCGGAGTGTGAACATGAGTATGTTCTTCTATTAAATCTGAAAGTCTGCACTTTAATCACATTTTGACTGTGTGATTAAAAACCCACTGTGATGATGCACAGAGAAAAAATCACTAAAATTGTGTTACTATCCAAATACTAATGGACCTAACTGTAACAGCAGCGCACCCTGTTCTTTTTCTCTGAGTGCAAAAAGGACTAAATACGTTTTGAGCTCAAACGTCACATCAACAGCCCAAACAGCCTTCTTCTCTGATGATTGGCCAGTTTCAATAGCTCTAGAAATAAGTAATAGAAAACACTGTCATCTTCACAAATCTCCGTTAGAGCACAGTATATTTTAAACTCTCTAGACTTGTAAACATTGTAAAGTGCCCCTTTAGTGCCCTAGTGCCAGTATATTAGCATGCAAGTTCTTTTTTTTTACATAAGAGTTATGTCAAAGCAGACCCAAAGCTAAAGTATTCAGATTAAAGGTGGGTTTACTGAGTTAGATAAGCGTAATATTTTTACCAAGGTGCTTCTAGCAGCACGTCTTAGCAGCTACTGTGAAACATTTTTCAGTGGACACCAGTAACATTAGTCACCAGTTATTTTCTGCCTGTTATCCAGGTCTGGATCTTGGGGGCAGGTGTCCAAGCAGAGACACTCAGACTTCCCTCTCCCCAGCCACCGGCTCCAACTCTTCTTGGGGGGAACCGAGGCATTCCCAAGCCAGCTGAGAGATGTTATCTCTCCAGCATGTCTTGGGTCTGCCCTGGGGTCTTCTCCTCGTAGGACATGCTTAAACATGTCACCCAGAAGACTTCCAAGAGGCATCCCAGTCAGATGTTGTGGTATACTGTACATAGTTCTTACAAGGTGGTGGCTCTACTCGGGATACCTCTTTCCGCTATCTTTATGGCTGAGCCCAGACAGAATTCCGAGGAAGTTCATTTCTCTTGCTTTTATCCACTCTCTTATTCTTTTGGTCATTACCCAGCGCTCGTAGCTGCAGGACAGGGTAGCAATTTAGATCAACCAATGAACTGACACCATGACAGATGGACACACTGGTATTACTGCCAACATGTTGATGGTAGCAACATGTCTCAAAAGTTGGGACAGGGCCATGTTTCCCACTCTGTAGCATCCCCTCTCCTTTTAACAACAGCCCGTAAACTTCTGGGAACTGAGGAGACCAATTGCTGGACTTTTAGGAGAGGACTGTTGTCCCATTTTTGTCTGATATAGGATTCCAGCTGCTCAACAGTCTTGGATCTTTGTCATATTTTGCGTTTTATGATGCGTCAAATGTGTACTACTACTGCCATGCCGTTGTAATAGCTGTAGTATGTGGTTTAGCATTGTCTTGCCGAAATATGCAAGGCCTTTCCTGAAAAAGACGCCATCTGGAGGGGAGCATATGTTGCAACTGCCATAGGCAATAACGCACCCCCATTACCATCAGTGATGCAGGCTTTTGAACTGAGAACTGATAACAGGCTGGATGGTCCTTCTCCTGCTTAGTCCAGAGAATGCAGCATCCATGATTTCCAAAAAACATTTTACATTTTGATTTGTCTGACCACACAACAGTTTCCCCCTTTGCTTCAGTCCACTTTAAGTGCGCTTTGGCTCAGAGAAGATGACAGTGTTTCTGGATCATATGGCTGCTTCTTTGCATGGTAGAGGTTTAACCTACATTTGTGGATGGCGTGACGAACTGTGTTCACAGACAATCATTTCTGAAAGCGTCCCTGAACCCATGCGGTGATTTCCATTACATAATCATACCTGTTTGCAATGCAGTGCTGTCCATTGGCCCAAAGATCACAAGCATTCAGTTTCCATTTTTTGCTGTGTTCCTTGTGCACAGAAATGTCTCCAGATATCCTCAGTTCCCAGACCTTTATGGACTGTTGTTAAATGTAGAGGGGATGCTGAAAAGTGGTAAGTGTAGCCCTGCCCCTGTGTGTTGCTGCTGTCAGTTTCAAAATAAACTTACTTTTCATGACATAGTAAAATGTCTCACTTTCAACATGCAATATATTTTATATGTTTGTGAATAAAATAATGGCTTATGATATTTGCGTCATTGCATTGTGTTTTTATTTATAGATTACAGTGTCCCTACCTTTTTAGAACTGGGGTTGTAAATAAGAATAAAGCTGGTGTCATGTGTCATGTCTGCGAATATGTAATCGTGTCACCTACTGTATTTGAGAAAGAACATGAATAGAATGTTGAAAGTGTTCTTTTCAGTTGATAGTAGTTGGATATACTTTTGAGCATACACTGTGTTATTTCAAACAGCAGGTGGTGCTACAGTATAGCACAATGTCAGACCAACTCAGACTGAGGGAGCCAACATGTTTACAAGTCTACAGCAATGCTACAGTTACAACTGAGGAGAACATATATGTTCATAATGAATATTTTTTAACATTTATACCACATGTATCTCTTAGTCGGTATTGTATCCATGTAGATATTCATGGATACAGGGGTGTATGTGTACGACACTGCTGCAATGTAAATTTTAAAAAAAGACAGCTCAAAGGAAAATCTGATTAAATGAAAGGAGAAACACAATCATTGCTGATGCTTCTGCACAGATGCACTGCATTTGACTCCAATCATACTTTGGGCGACTGAACAGGCCCAGTTGAGTCTGATAACAGGAGGAAATGATCTAAGTGACTTTGAAAGAAGGCTCATTTGTTATAGCACAGATGGCAGGCGCTTTAATCACAGTCTGTTCCTCTGGCCAGTGCTTCAGCAGGAACAGTGACTAAGCAACATCTGCATTTACATCTGTTGGAAATTGATCAATAAATGGGGTTGGAATTTTTAATCAACAGCACATATTTGCTGACCACGATGCTCGTGCATTAGCAGGAAATTAAAAAAAAGAAGAAGAGCAAAAGAATAACTCTTCCTTGCACGGCACAATCAGACGGTGTCATTAAGAACACTTAATCCACAATTACACAGAGAGGGATATTATGTGAGGACTGCAGTACATAAACCCCTCATTATAAAAATGAATCCACTTTTTGGAAGTTCAATGGTGTGAAAACCTTAGAGATGAGTGGAGAACACTGATATGGTGCAATGAGTCATCCTTCTTCATAATCTCAAGAAGAAACTGAGCAAGTGCATGACAAACACATGAATATTGAATGCCTGATCCCCCCAGGAGGGGATTTGTTATGCTATGTGGCTCACTTTGCTTGCATGGTGTGGGTGCACAGTAAATGTAAATCAATAAAGATTTTTTTTTCTGAGTGATCACTTTTATGGTATGATTAAACATATCTACACTTATGGGAGTGGTCTCTGATGACAATGCCTCAATCCATAGGACGCGGGGGTCACTAAATAATTTGATGCGACTCATATGCTGCGGCTTTCACAGTCACCAGATCTCAACCAAGCTGAACACCCATGAGAAGTTTTGGACCAAAGGGTGCTTTCCATCACTACCAGCATAAAAACACCTAATTAGGGAACATCTTTTGGAAAAATGGTGTCAGCCATCCAATAGAGTAGACTTGAAGAGTCAATGCTAGGAAACAATAACGCTGACATGGCGGTCTAACACTTTATAACAAACTTGACATTGTGTTTTTTTTTTAATTTATCAGCTGTCAGCACATGTTTACACGAACAGAACTACTCAGTCATCAAATATGACGAATGTGTGTGGCTTGTTTGCATTTACAAAGACCTTATGTAAGGTCACCATCACAAACAGAATATAGATAGATCTCTAAGGGCACGGGTCAGTGCATTTATAAGCAATGATTCACGTTAGAAGGCTGTAACCAGTTCTGGAGAAAAAAGAATGAGTTCAGGGAGAGATGAGGAAAACTGTGGCTCTTGGCCCACAGAGAAACATTATCTGATCTGGCTTTTAGATCTCATTGCTTACATAGGGAGTATGCAATAACACCTAAATGGGCCCAGACCTAGATACGTAGTTTGCAGTCACACTTCATAAGGTTTATGACATAATGCATTTGGATTTTACTGACCTGTATTTAAAAACAGAATGTAAGTGAAAAACAGCATGTTTGAGTTGTATGTGGAGTTACTTGCGGAAGCTTACCCCTTGAACTTTTCCATATTTTGTCATGTTACAACCACAAATGTATTTTATTGGGATTTTATGTGATAGACCAACTCAAAGCTGTGCACAATTGTTAAGTGGAAGGAAAATGATTCGTGGTTTAAAAAATTTTTTTACCAATAAAAATCTGAAAAGTGTGGTATTCAATCTCTCTCTCTCATGGATATGGGTTGGGCATATTAATGATGTGTTTCAGTCCTCAGGTGTGGCTGTGTGGAGCTGGGACTGCACATCTACTGTTCATTACCATCTCAGCAGTATTGAAGCCCTGCAGTTTCTTCACGCTCTACTGGAATGCTAACTGTTGTTTAGTGTTGTATGCCAGGCCAAGTCTCCATGCTTTAGACTGCCTGTTGCAGCTTTCTGGATGACTAACATCTGCTTCCTGCTACTCCACTTAGATCTCCATGTGCCACACTGGGACCAATTAAGATCTCTGCCTGACCCATTTTCACTCTCTAACCCAAGGATACAACCAAGAGCTTTTGGATTACCTCTACCAAGGATTGTTGCCACATTCTCTGAAGTCACCATGGACTCCTGTAGTGAGCCAAGGAAATCCAAGGAAAAGATTTCGCACCTTTCTTCACCCTCTTGTATAAACATTTGTGATTCATTAACTGTTTAAATTTTTCATCTGAGTCTGTCCACTCTTGGGTCCACACCACTAAACTCTGACACACAATATGTTTTGCTCTAAACCATTCCATTGCAGCTTTGGTTGTATGCTTAGGGTTGTTGTGCTGTCTCAAGTCTTTTGCAGATCCTAACGGGATTTCTTCTAAGATTGCCCTGTATTTGGCTTCATTCATCTTCCCATTGGCTCTGACCAGCTTCCCTGTTCCTGCTGAAGATAAGCATCCCCATAGCATGATGCTGCCACCACCATGTTTCATGGTGGGGATGGTGTGTTCAGAGTGAGATGCAGTGTTAGTTTTCTGCCACACATAGCATTTTGCACTCAGGCCAAAAAGTTCAGCTTTGGTCTCATTTGACCAGAGATCCTTCTTCCACGTGTTTGCTGTGTCTCCCACATAGCTTGTGGCAAACTTTAAATGGGACTTCTTATGGCTTTCTTTCACGCTTTCATAAAGGCCAGATTTGTGTAGTTCATGATTAATAGTTGTCCTGTGGACAGATTCTTCCACCTGAGCTTTGGATCTCATCAGCTCCTTCAGAGTTACAGTGGGCCTCTTGGCTGCTTCTCTGATTATTGGTGGATGATCATGTCTTGGTAGGTTTGTAGCTGTGCAATACTCTTTCCATTCTCAGATGATGGATTGAACAGTGCTCTGTTAGTTTTTTTGGTTTTTTTAAAAAAAGATGTTCAAAGCTTGGGATATTATAATAACCTAACTCTGCTTTAAACTGTTCCTCTGAGGCCTTCACGGAACAGCTGTATTTATACTAAGATTAAACTACACACAGGTGGACTCTGGACCATTTACTTTATTATTTTTTTTATTATTATTTTTAACCCTTATTTATCCAGGAAGTGAACTCTAGAGTTTAAGAATCTCTTTTTTAAGAGTGCTCTGGGCTGACAGTCAGCATTACCCTAGCATATTTTCCAAGTGACTTCTGAAGGCAATTGGTTGCACTGGATTTAATTTAGGGGTGTCAGAGTAAAGAGGGTGTGCACACTTTTCAGATTTTTATTTGTAAAAAATTTTGAAAGCCATGAATCATTTTCCTTTCACTTCACAATTATACAGTACATCACTTCGAGTTGGCATCACATAAAATCTCAATAAAATACATTCATGTTTGTGGTTGTAATGTGACAAAATGCGGGAAAGTTCAAGGAGTAGGAACACCTTCTTGAAGGTACGCTATATTCTACAGACTGTATATAAAAGACGGTTACAGCCAGTATGATGTCACCCAACAGTATGGAGGCTCTGCATTGTGAAGACTGCATTTTTTGGCCACCGACGTGTTGTTTTTTTTCTTTTAGAGCAGTATGTGATGTGAGGGTGGAGTGTTAAAGTTGGTTATAAAGTAAGCAAGCTTTCTTAGCAACCTGCCACCATGTATGGTTACAACACACAGACACAGATACAGTATCTGCTTATTAGTGCTAATAAATAGACTAATGAAGTACTCCAAAACTCAAGCACAAACTGGAATGGCCTGTACTTCATAGCAAAAAAATCCTAAAGGCAAAACACAGAGTGGAGGCCACTGCTTTAACCCTCTGATGTCAATGCACGTCCATATCACATGACTGCAAATCACATGATGTAGCTGCCGGACGCAGCCTCGCTGAGACTTCCACCTTCTGTGTGCGTTTGGTGCAGGAATAAATGGGAAGGAAAGGAGGAGGGAAAATGCTTGCAAGAAAATGAATCATACCCCTTTTCCTATTGGTAGAAAAACACATCACATGAGCCAATCAAAACATGGCATTTGGTTGCTAAGGAAGAGGGGAAAGTTTTGGGAGTGATAGCAGTGAAAGAGAGAAAGATACACACAGATAGAGAGACATAGAGAGACAATGACACGTGAGATTTGTGACATTGTGGATGCCACAGTGTCACCTGATTGTTTTGTAAATAGTTGTACAAAAAATGTCTGAAACATTGCCTGCATTTTAATGAAAACATTTGTATATATCCTTGTTATCTGCTAAATTTGTATGTATATTTTTGAAATGTACACATTATATTTTCATTCTAAGTTATAAAAATGGTTCATTAAAGATGTTTGTGATTTTCAGTGTAAAAAAAAAATCAAATTTTTTCCTACTCAGATTTTATGGGTTTTTTTGGTGATTTTTTTTCCCTAGTGTGTTAATACAGTAGGTCAAAATGTTATCAGTTCTACCAATCATAGGCATCAATCACAAAAGTTTGGAAAAGATCCATCAAACAAGTCAGCTCCTGTAGCGGTAATAAGATTTGCAATGCATGAACAGACAAACTTGAAAACCTAACTGACTCACTTTTGGAGCCTCAAGTGGCCATTATAGGAACTGCAAGTTGTGGTTTGCAATTGTTAAAAAGGGTCAGAACAAAACAAATACAGAACCTGGGCAGCGCCACCTGAGCGCCGTGTTCAGACTTTGGTGCAATTTTTAGTTTGAAAGGGCCCGCTGTCTTGGCTGATGTCGCCAGGGTCACGGGCTCTGCGCAGGGATGATACGGGTGGACTTGATACTAGTTGGTGGCTGTAATGCACTCTGTTTGCCAACCGCCAATAAAATTTACAAGAAGGAGAAGAAGAAGAAGTAGAAGACAAGCTTTTATATCTGGTAGGTTATCTTTTAGATGGTTTTGAATTTTTTTTTTTTTTTTAAGAATTTCCCCCTTGTAAAACCCGAGCAATTTCCCCCCTGGGATTAATAAAGTTGTCTGATTCTGATTCCAGAGAATTCAGACTGTGCTTTTTACTATATACTGTATTTTTTCAGATTGTTCTTTTTCCTGTGTGCTATAATGAACACTGTCACAGTGTTTATAATGTTGCTGATTGGGAAATGAAGCTATGCTGATCTGGGGTATTACTCCCCAACAGCTTGGCTCCTTATATAGACAGTTTGGTACAATCCAAAGACCCGTTAATATTAAAATACACACATGGCTGGCACAAAGTCCAAGTGAATGTCAAATGCTATTACATTTATGAACTATGATGCATAGTTCATAAATTGAAGGTGATGTAACCTCACTGTTTACCACAGCAATTATGCACTTTGAAGATAATTTTACCAGTGGCTAAGAAAGTGTACAGAATCCATGCTTTTGTGAATGGATGCTTGCCAGACAATCAGAGGCTAAGACTTAAATCTTGCTAAACTGCTTATTATTAGTATAATAGTGAGACGATAACTGGCACACAAATGTGGGAAAATTCAGCTTTCACAGCAAAAAACAAGAGTAATAAAGGTTTAAACCTGCGTCTAACCCAGAGTGGCTTTTTCTCGACAAGCTGAGTTGCCAATTACAGAAGAGATTGCTGCTCGTCATCGTTCCTCTGTGCTTAGACTCTGGGATATGGCAAAGCACAGAGTCATTGTGTGCTGGCGGGATGGGGTGGGGGGCAGTTCTCATTCAGAGAGAGAAAGCACAATTAACTGCACTGTACACTATATGTTAATACTATCCTACTGCACATGCAAGAATTGTTTTTTGATTGTTCTCCAGTGTAAATGTACAAATTAGGTTTGGTACTTCAATTTGGTAGGCCACAAACATATCCGTCACATCGTAATTACAAAAAAAAACCTCTGTGACCTCACTGATTGGACTGTTGGTTGAGCATATGTTGAAAGGTGGGGGAGGCTGAGCACTGAAAATGTTTTGGTGAGTTCAGAAGCAAATTTATAGATACATATATATGCTAATTTATCATGAAAAGATCTTTTTAAAGGAAAATACACTCAGAAATACTCACAGAAATAACTGCATTTGGATAGAAGATTTGTATTCTTAAGTACCAAAAATGCCCAACTCTGTTTTACCATAGATTCAAGGATTCAAGGATTCAAGGGAGCTTTATTGTCATTTCGACCACATATAGCTGACGCAGAACATAGTGAAATGAAATAGTGTTTCTCTAGGACCTGGTGCAACATATAAACATGTAAACATATGACATGTGACAGAGACAGGACTAGTTTTTATTTCTACAGTTAAAAGATTTAAGTTTAAAAGATTTTAAAAAAAGAGATAAATAAATAAATAAATAAAGTGCAATGTGTGCAACATGTGCAACAGTTGCAACAATGCAATGCAATGTAAACAATGCCAAGGACACCCTACAATGCAAAAACAGTACACAAGAAAGGCAAGAAAACACAAGAACAAGACACTAGCGCCGAAAGAAAGAAAGTGCCGTAACAGCAACTGAGGTAGTG
>VUQH01039207.1:0-18792 GCA_015106775.1 Etroplus canarensis
AACAAGAACAAGACACTAGAGCGGAAAGAAAGAAAGTGCGGTAGCGGCAACTGAGGTAGTGCAGATTGTGTGTGTGTGTGTGTGTGTGTGAGTCAGAGAGAGAGAGAGAGAGAGAGAGAGAGAGAGAGAGAGAGAGACACACATACACACATGTCCCATATCTTGTGGTCAAAAGAGTTTATTAGTCACTGTAAAGAGTTTGATGGTCAACATAAAACTTTAATAATGAGAATTGGCGAAAGAGGCTCATTGCTGAGAACTGAAAGCTGTTGAGTGATAATGACATATAGCAATTTCATATTGTCTCTGGATCCCCTTTAATAGATAGGAAATATTTACACAGCAAAAGGCAAATACATGTGCAAGCTAAAATCGTACCGCAACACACTACTCACGGTCAACAGCTGAGATGATGATAGTCCTCATAAGTACTGTGTCTCTAGGGTTTGAGCTTTCCCTGTCCAGCGTTACCCCACTTGTGCGGATCTTCCCTGTGCTGCTGTTGATGGTGTAGAAAGGATTTTCTGGATTGATACTATATACCACTGTCCCATTTTCCCCATTGTCAGGGTCCACCGCTAACACCTGAAAAGAGAAAAGAAAGCTCTAATTTTCTTTTGCTGGACCTCTTTCATCAGCTTTCTCAAACCATTTCCTACATTCTATATATAAGATTAAGTTAAACTGGGGGTTTGCTTAACAAGAACAACTTAAAGCTTTGGGGATGATCTATAACAGAAAATTGTAGGTTAAAAAAAAGGTGGAATGAGGAAAATAAATGAGGGAAGGAAAAAGAATAACAGTAGTTTTATTGTTAATAAGAACATTCTTATCCCAGCCCCTGAGCATCTTCACATACAACCCCTTCCAACTTTTCTAACATATCAATCAGTTAAAAGAAAAATAGTAGCGTCTCTTTTTGTGCGATGGGTGATGAATGCATGAAGCCGGGAGCCCAGCTAAAGCACGAGCTGATTTTTAAAGAGCTGATCAATTATTCAGTGCGCTGACTAAAAATGCTGGAAACTGGTTAATTGGTCATTAGAGGAACAAAGGTTTTGCAGGTATTTAATTATTAAGGGGACATGGTAGGCAGGCATCTCAGCGCTCCATTGATTAGCAACTGCACAGACAAAGGCAGGTGATATAAGATGTGGAGAAGTGTCTGACTAGGGCCAGTTGAACTAATCAATTCTGGCCTGAACAGAGCACATTAA
Source organism: Etroplus canarensis (assembly GCA_015106775.1). Lineage (NCBI taxonomy): Eukaryota > Metazoa > Chordata > Actinopteri > Cichliformes > Cichlidae > Etroplus > Etroplus canarensis. The sequence goes on from VUQH01039207.1 coordinate 1,218, forward strand.
AAGATGGAGAGCAAATATATTAGCCTTGTCTATTGAACTGTGGTCTTGGTCTGACTGCAGAATGGCAGAAAAGAGAATATTGTTTTGAACGGGATCTTCAAGGAGGCTCAGAGAGGGTGTGTGTGTGAGTGAATGTGTGTAGACTCTGAATACAAGAGGCTGCAGCACTGATGGTGGGGTGCTCTGAGATTTGAGTGGGCTGATCCTTGCACTGGGCACAGCAGCCAAATTCATCGGCTCACTGGACACCTCCAGGAGGACTCAGCAGGTGGCCTCTTGTCACCATGGAAACACTGGATAGACCAGGGCTACATTGGGGCCAATTACAGGACTGTAAGCCTGGGTGGTCAGATTTATTGAAAAATGGTCAGAGGGGCAACAGTGTCTGTCCACTGAGCACATGGAGTCACATACAGTATGCAGCGCATTGCTGGATGCACCATGAAAAGAACTCAACTGAGGAATAACTACAGGAGATTACGAAAAAGTGGTAACATTTTAGAAGTGCAAGGCTTGTATCTTCCATTTCTTTTTCCTCACTATTTCTTGATTTCACTTTCTTGTGCTGCAAGATGGGTTCTTGCTTCTTTTTCTGCCTAGAAGCTGAATAATTTGCTATGCGTATGACTGCAGGCTACATTTTAATTAGCAATTGGACTCTCTTAATTACACTCACTGACGCCTCTTTAATTAATGGACAATCAGGGCTTAATTAACAGCAACACATTGCGAAAGACATCAGCAGGACAATGATAGTTTGGGGTTTACTTTGTGATGACCTACGCAGTGATGGTAGTTTGTCCATTGATAGCAGACTATGTATGGAGATCCATCCACAAATACTGATTATCAGTTAAAGTACGGCTTCAATGATCTTCAAGCAAAGAAATTTTTCTATATTCAATCTTCAGATTTGATCACCCTGTTCTGACACTAAATGTATCTTCGGCTGCTCCCTTGTATTTTTGACCAAGGGTCACCACAGCGGATTAATCCGCTTTGGCAATTTGGCAGAGGTTTAATGCCAGATGCCCTTCCTGATGCAACCCTCTATGATGAGAGGGTCTTGTTGTCTCCACCTGGAATTGAACCAGGGACCTGGTATCTTTATTAATAACATATCTTTGGTATATATGCAAGATCAGACTAACCAAACTAAGTTACAGACTGAAATAATGAATCAACACAGGAAAAATAAAAATCAAAGGATACAAAAAGTAGAAGTCAATTTTCAATAATTTAATCTCAAATGCTTCCACCACCTATCCTATACGAAATGAACAACAAATCTTAGACTTATTACTCAATTGTTATTTCATGTTACCATTAATGAGTCAAGTTACAAGTTGGGCAAGGTATACTCACAGAGATAACATCAGTGTTGATAGGACTCATCTCTACTACGTTGGCATTATATGGCTCATCTCGCCACATGGGGGCATTGTCATTAATGTCCAAGATGGTGATGTTCACCTAAATTTAGTGGTAGAAACAACTTATTTTCAATACTATAGTAAAATAACTATAAGAGCAATTAATACAGCCTCACATCGTATATTACATAACGCAGTGGCTCTGAAATATTTTTAGAAAGTGGTGTCACAGTATTTATTTAGCTCAATTTTTTTGGGGGAATGATGTGAAGTTGTTACCGTGGCGATCCCAGTCTTCTGCTGTGGGCCCACCCCTCCATCCACAGCTCTGACTATCAGGATGTACTCTGACTTCAGTTCACGGTCAAGCAAGGCTGTGGTGGTGATCTCTCCTAAAAACAAACATGGTGTCAGATTTAAAACATTTTAAAAATGCAACAACTAAGACACTAAACGTGATGGGAAAGCTGTCACTGCAGACTGACTGATAAGGATCACTGCTGCATAGACGGGGTGCATGTAAGGCACAATGTGCCTACAAACAAAGTAATGAAAAAAACAAATAAATAAATAAAGATCCTGTATGAACTGACTTCCAAATCAAATTTTAAATGAAAAATAACCCGGACTTTAGAAACACACACACTTACATACACACACGTACCTGAACGTGAGTTGAGACGGAACTGAGAGGAACCCTCTAGGGAGTAGATGAGTGAGGCCTGGCCAAACTCCCGCGAGGCGTCCAAATCAGTAGCATTCACAAGCAGCACAGTAGCCCCTGCAGAAGAGAGGAGGGAGAGAAGTGAGTGATACATAAAGAAAGTTACAGCTCACAAAACTGAAACACACTGTCATGGGGAAAACATGTGAAGTCTGTGAAAAAGGAAAGACAGTCAGAGAGACAGACTGAAATGGCATATACAGAGCTAATGTCTTCACCGCCCCCATCCACAGCTCAACTGATGGCACGGCAGTGAGTGGGTTTATGGATTAGTGGATTATCAGCTTGTTTGGCACAGCCCATACTTGGCACAGTATTGATCAATACCCTGGCAGGCAGTGGGATGAGAGGCTAGCCAGAGCCGCAGGGCTAGCCCTGAGCTCAGCCTTGCAGCCCAAGCCTCAGGCCTTCAGCTCAAGGCCAAACACTTTAGACATAGTTGCCTAAACCTCAGCCCTGGCCCAGGCAGCTCAGCTATGTGCTCCTTCAAAATCGGGTCCGAGAAATAAAAACTGGCCAGCTTCCGCTGAAGCTCAAGAGAGAGAAAGAGGCGGTCAAATATCTCATTTCCCTCTAGCGACTGGAAACTAATCTATTGTCTGGGATGAAAGAGACTTCTGAATGCATGCATGAGAATGAATATAGCAGCCAGTGATTTCCCTTGAATAGTCAATATCCTATTCTGACTGAGAATTTAAAAACATTATGCAAAATCAAAACAAATAAGACAGTACAGGCCAGAGGAAGGAAATAAAATAAAACATAAAAAAAAAACTACCCCCAAGAAAGCAGAGCTATTTGTTGAATATGCTAATAACAAGGCAATTCAAGTAAGAGGTGACTGTATATACAACACATGGTGTTTGAAATGTTTGGAGTGTCTAAGTGCTGTGTTGGCTGCACAGAATAGAAAATATATTCTAGCAACTAAACTGTAACCCCAAATGTATAAAATGACTCACCGGCAATAATGTTCTCTGGGATTTTGACGATGTACGACGGCTTGCTGAACTCGGGTGGGTTGTCATTTTCATCCTGGGGGAGGTATAAACATCAACAACAGCTCAAGTCAATGTGCTAAACAATGAGAATATGCTAATGCTGCTTAAAAAAGAAGAGTTTTTGAAACCTTCACCACACATTAACACCGAGATTAGCAAATTTGGTAACTAAGACACTAAGAAGCTCAAATGCTTTTAACAGTTACAATGCTAGAAAAATCTCTTTGAAGATGGCTGTTTAAGCTGATGGACCTCTTTATTTTATTGCCTCAAACACTGCATTTTGTCATCCCAGTTGCTGTTTTTGTCATCTAATCAGGTATAATTTAAAACTAGTAAGTAAAGAAAACTAAACTAACTATTTTGTCATGCAATGCACTGCAATATTTGCATTCTTTGCTTCAGAAGTGCAGGAGTGATACAAATGATGTCAGACAAAAAGTGGATTGATGCACAAGTTGGGGAAGACATTAAAAAGTGGACACATTTGCAATGGCATATGAGAGCACCATTACTAATGCCACTGTCTGAAACAAAGATGTCTTTTGATAGGAATCATGGACTACAACAAGGTTCAGCTTATACAGAAAAACAGACTTTGTACAAGTATTTAAATGTCTTCACAACCTCCCACTCATTGAATTAGACCATTTCACACCAACACATCCAGTTGTGTGGCTATTCACAGAGAGTCTTCCCACTGTGTGTGCTGCTGAGAAATGTTAACACTTTAACAACAGTCACTGGCACTATTATCTATCTGGGCTCTATGCTACACTGGTGCAAAGCATTGTGTGTGTGATGCTGCCAGCTACTGATAAACCCCTATGGTGTGAGTCACGACACTGTGGAGGACAGCGAGAAAGAGAGAGAGAAAGAGAGAGAGAGAGAGAAAGAGAGAGAGAGAGAGAGAGAGCAATGGATTGGGCACATATCTTCCAGCTGGTTTTTTTTACACAGTATTTCTCCCTCTTGTAGGATGTGTATAGATATGATTACTGTCCTTGAATATCAAAGAATATTCCAACAGGATTTATTCATTCTGCCATTTCTTCTTTTATTAATAAAAATTTCCATGTCTAATTGATGTCTATCATGGGAAGTGAGCTCAAGAGCCAGTAGAGATACCATTTATTAGATTGGGTTGCTCATTATATTTTTATAGCTGTATTTATAGTACCTTAGTAAAGGTCAACACTCATATTTTAAGCAGTTAATCACAAATATAATGATATATTACACCTGAACACTCTGCACTGGATCAGGTAAGAATTTGGATACACCTTTACATTGTGTCCATAATTCAAACATACAGCATGATGTCCTCACTGTCTTTAATAAAGTCATTTAAAAAAATAAAGATTCTCAGGTCTGGATTTAGAAAGCTACAGAAAACCTCTGTACAGATCTATAATTAGATGTAGCTCAAAGATTCCATGCCTCAGATTAAAAAAAATAACTCAAATTATTATGCGTAATAACAAATTAAATGAAATCATTTATGTGATGATTACCAGTGTATGACTTCCCAATATGGTCTTTTCTATGTGACAAAACAGAACTTTCACATAGCATTTGCAAGAAAACACTCACCAAAAACTGACACAATAGAATCAGAAACTTGAGCAGTCTCTTCTTTCCTCTACTCTTTAATGTATTAAAACATCTGTGATGCAGTGTGTGTGAATAGACAGCTATGACTTTTGCTAGTACCTTAAAATAAGACATTTACTGATAAGACTGACAAAAGCAAGCGAACTGGAAGCTCAGATAGCTGTATTGACTGTGATAAAGCTGCAAACAAAGTTGTAGTGAAACATAGGTTAAAAGGATTCAGAAAGCAAACAGAGAAGAAATGCTGAAACCAAGGTGCAAGTTAGAAACATATGAAACAATCTGTCAGGTGAGGCTGGTGACACCTGTCACAAATATAAAGAAGCTTTATCTTCATTCTCTACATGTGATGTAAAAGTTCTATGGGTTCCTTCCCCATTTTTTTAAAGAACTGCATCTGACAGGAGCTTTGCTAAACAGATTTTTGTAAAGGTTTGGCAAAAGTGGCTTTAAAAGTGGAGAGACTGTGAGGAGTATGTCATAGCACTTTGAGAGTCACTACTTTCTGGGAACACGACCCATGCTTGAGGACATGAAAGAAGTGGGAATTAGAAAGATTGTCAGCTTCTAACCACTAGTTATAATACTAAAAGCACCTTTCTAGAAGAAAAAAAAAACAGAAACAAAGGCCGTCCACATAACGAGCCAGGACTTAATCGATTTTTGCAGAAAAGCACTATCATGATAAACACAACTGCAGACAAATTAGGTAGCCTTAACTAGAGTATTTCAAATAGGTCTAGTGCATATGCACATGCAGAGTATTAGTTGGAAATAAAGTTGCAATTTCAATGATCAACTTTTATATTAATTGAAAATGCAGTAATATTTATTTATGATACTTTATGTAATTGTTTTCAATCTGTACATGTGATTTTTTAGTATTAATCAATTAGATGCATTTTCTAGCTTTTGAGTTGATCTAGTGGCAGTTTGATGAGAACCAGAAGACATTTACATTTCCACGGCGCTTGATTAAAGGCCACTAGAATACTGGTAATTTCAATGCATTTTAAAAGTAGCATTCTCTTAGTATGTATAATGCTAAAAACTATCCCATCAGTTGAAACATGATGTACAATTCTAACTGACAAATGCACATTTGCTCTGAGGAATTTAGAATCTTTGACATCAGTGACCTCTGTGTAAGAGCCTGAGTTGCACTCGACTGTTTGAGTCTTCTGAGACCTTACCTTCAGGTTTAGTGTCTGGGAACATTTAATAAACCCCCAAACCCATGTCAGACCCATTAAACCGCAAATCACATTGACTCGTGGATTTACTGTAAATCGTTTTGCAAGAACAACATTAAAATACGTTACACATGCCAAGAAAAGCTTTCATCTCATTGATGATATTGTGGCATACACAGGAACTTTATAATTTTTCAAGTTAAAGCAAGACTAAACATTTGCTATATGCCAATGCACAGTGCATAGCAAAACATGACAATTAGGATTTAAGGTCATAAGACTTTTCATGTGTGAGAATGTACAAAGCACTGGATGGTAGAAAATGTTCATAGCTTATACGAGAATGCATATTTGTCATGTTTATATTTGAGTTTTGCTGGTGTAAAATGTACTGAAAATTTAACTAATGCCTAAAAAGTTCTTTCAAAGCACTGCTCTGTGTTTGCATCTACTGACAGCCGTCACCAAAAACCACAGGATATAATAATATTTGAACCTTTATTTGTGGTTGTGTGTCATTAAAGGCAGGAGTAGTCAAACATTACTTTTGCTGTTGTTGTTGCATGTGTATGTTGCAGAGTTGTACTTACAATCACCTCTACTGTCACAGGGACAGTGCTGTTGAGGGCTGGGTTTCCCCCATCTTTGGCCATCACTGTCAGATAGATCATACCCTTGGGAACCATCTCGTAATCCAGAGGCCTGATTACACTAATCACTGGAGGAAGGAGGGCGAGAGCAACATGCAGCAACACAACATCTTAGGAAAATTGTGGGACAAATATTTATAATAATCACAAGTGATACAAGCAAAAACTTATTTACAAACAATTCGTCAACATGAAATCTGATTTTAGCTATTACCGCATTGTAACTCAAATGCTCAATCACATTTGATCTCCTGAAGGTAAGTGTACCTGCGTAGCCTTCCACCATTATGATACTGAAGTAATCAGGGAAGGCCGAGGCTGAATTGATGGTGTACGTCAAGATGTTATTTGGAGGAGAATCTTCATCTGTAGCCTGTGAGTTGGCAGAAAGGGTGGGAGAGTGCATGACGGTAGGGACTTTAACGTATTTCTCAGTGGCCCTTTTTAGGCATGGAGTCCATCTTAATGGTGGTAAGCGTAATGCTGCAACAGCACAAAAGCATGTAGAATCAGAGCAGTGTTTTCTATACAACAGCATTGGCGTTCATATCTGCCTTTTACACAGGCATAGATTTGTCTCCATTACTACCTCCACTGCCAGCTTTAAGGTGGCACATCAAAGCAAACCTATTTGCCTTCCTACCTTTTCTAAGAAAGGTGAGGTAGAGTAATGGTGGGACATTCCCACCTCAAACAGGCTGTGTAAAATCAGATGGTGACAGATAAAGTCTCACAGAGTGAGACAGGACAGATGCTGCATTAGACAGTGATAATATTCATAAGTGTATGTCTGCACAGCATGGGTCTGTGAGTCTGTACATATGTGTATATATGTGCCAGGAAGCTGTCAGTCAGTGCTGGTATGTTATTGGACAGATTAAAGCTGATTCTGGCTATTAGTGTTGCAGGCGTCAATACTGGATGAACACCAACTGAGCCCAGACAAGCCAAACAGGCAGAGGACAGATGAAACCATACTTTGCAGGTCTAATCCACAACAACAACAACAATGATGACACCCCCTCATTATTCTCGAGTTGGCAGGAACTTAAACATGAGTCCTCCGGCTGTGAGGGGAGTCTACTGGGCCTCACTGGCATCATTAGAAGCTGGACAGGCTGTCAAAAACACTCACTTGTTTCTCTCCATAACACAAATCTCTACTCTTTGATTTAATGCCAGACTGTTGAGTAAGCAATACCTTTCTTACCCCACAACTTCCCAAGATGTGGTTTTCTTTTTCAGACTGTCCTCCTATATTTCAACAAACAGTTTTGCATTGACAGTCGTTTACCACTCAATAGTAAGAGGAGTTAGGGGCAGCAAATCAAACAGATGAGTGGCAAAAGAAGCAGAAGAATAAGAAGTGTAGAGAGAATGAAAAAGATTTAGCTAGAAAGCATAAGGGCAGTAGTAGGAGGCACAAATCCCCAAGGCAAAAAGCAAACAGCATAAAAGCCTCTCTTTGCTTTGTCTCTTAAAACACCCTCTCCTTCTATTTCAGCGTTCTCCCTTTTTCTCCTTCTCTCACTGTTTCCTGGACTACTGTGGGTGCGTACGTTTATTTGTGTGTGTACAAGAGGTTCCAGGGCAAACTGCTGACACACACAATTATGTGACTGGCTTCCCCCTTCCTCTTGAGGCGGTGTATTAATATCAGCAGCATTTAAGGTTAGCTCAGACTAATCAAACACAGTGAGCCAAGCACTGAGCCCAGTCATCAACTCGATTCCCACACTGCAAACGCAAACTGCCACAGTGTAACTGTGGCACGGTAAGCCACAAGGGATGTAATAGTCTTTCTCTCCTGAGTGCAATCAAAAGAAACGTGGAGCCATTGGTTACCACTTTACCTGCGTACCTCTGCCTTATGCATGGCAGTGACTGATGGTTAGCACACCAAGCTGACCTGTTCTTTTCGGATACAGTGCAGCCCAAGATATAACTGTAAATTTACAGAAACACAGAGGAAACACAGAGAGACACGAAAGGCAGCAAACCAAAAGGCTTGGGAGTCTGATTTCTGGTGGGATTTGAGCAAAATTCTGTATTACAGATGTATTTTTTATGTATTTTATAATTTATTTTAAACATGTGCAAGTCAACATAATGCATGTGCCTAAGTCACTGTGGCTCAGTGCTCAGTGTGTGGAATAATTTAAATTCAAATCAATAATAAATAAACATTGTTTTTTTAATCTTACAGTGTAGTTTGTTTATTGCACCCAAACAACTGTTGCTATGTGGCACTTCATTAGGAAAATTGATTTTAGTCTAGAGTATTAATATTTAAAACCATCGATGGTCACAGGTGTATGTTTATGAGGTATTTTACAGCAGCTATAAACAGGACAGTTTTATGATACTGTCTTGTAACAGCAGTGTAACTTTGGCTGCATATTTTACAGTATATGTGCTTTTAAACTTCATAGGCTTTTGTGTATATGTTTGGTTCTTTGAACTTATATGTTCTTAATTACCCTGATTCGTGCCACTGGCTGGACAGCCTGTTCGTTCTCTCTCAGTGAGCCCACATACGCCTCCTTTTGGAAGAGCGGTGCATTGTCGTTGATGTCCAAGACATTGACACGGATCCTCCCTGTAGTCTCCTCTCCACCACCATCCCTCGCCAGCACGGTCAGCGTGAAGCGACGCATTAACTCATAGTCAAGACTGGCCCTCAGAAGGACCCAGCCCGTCTCTTCGTCCAATGAAAACCTGCAAGAGAAAAACAAGTGAAACTGGAGGCCATTTTTTTCTGTGATGAACAGGGTACCACACTGACTTCATTTTGAAAACCTACATCTAATACTTTGTTAGTTGGTGTGTTTGTACCTAATAACAACACACTTAAGTGTGACATTATAACAAAAACAACATTACAAAAAAAATATTGTAGGTACTGCTCAGATATCAGATAAAAAAGTTTGTGTCAAATATAAATGGTTTCTTAGAGCCACAGTTAAAAGATTTTATTGCCTGATTTTGTTATCGTTTTTGTTCCTTCCTTTCTAAGACTCTATTTTTGGACTATCACTGTAAAGTTGAGGTATATTTCCTATTATTCATTTCAATATAATGGATTTAATTTCTAGTTTACTATTTACAAAGTTTGTTATTTGAGTTTGTTTCCTTGGGGTTGGCTTTATTGTCTTCCTCATGTCTCCCTGCATCTAGTCTGTGTGTAGTTTGTTATCAGTGTATTTCCCGTTTTACTTTATAAATCACTGCTGCATTTAGTTTTGCGTTTGAATTCTTATCTGTAGTTACCCTGATTAATTTTGGCCCCTTTCTCAAATGTTGCCACTTCCTTATTAGTCTGTGTATAAATAGTCTTGTCCTTCTTTTGCTCCTTGTATGGTTGTCTCTCCCTCTCCTGTTGTGTATTTCTCTTGGCTCAGCAGTCCATATGTTTCATCATAGTTTTTGGTTTCCTGTTGCTACATGGACATTCTCTGCCTTGTGTTTATTAAGGACCTCAGCCATAACAAAGTTGGCTCACTTTTGTTTTATTCTGTCTGCCCTGAGTTCTGCATTTGGGTCTGCCATTCCTCATGCTACAGAGCAAACCTTGACAGGCAAGTTGCAACATTACATGCTGCCTTTTCACAATAGTTTCATCTTTTTAATTCAAGATGAAATAACTTTAGTTTTTAGAATGTCAAAGTTCTCTTTGTGTATAAAGTTAACCTAGCATGCTGTTCCAAATTTCTATCATGTCTACACAATCATGGTCAGTTTATTAGGCACACCTAGTCCACTGCTTGTAACGCACATATCTAACCAGCCAATCACATGGCAAGAACTCATTTAGTGCATTTAGGCACCTAGTACATGGTCAAGACAACCTGATGAAGTTCAAATCAAGCAACAGAATGGGGAAGGAATTTGATTTAAGTGACCATGTGGAATGGTTGTTGGTGCCAGACAGACTGCTCTACCTTGATTTTCCTATACAACCATCTGTAAGGTTTACAAAGAATGTCCTGAAAAAGACCACTTCTCTGGGTAAAAATGGCTGAACACCAGACATCAGAGGAGAATAGCCAGATGCTTCAAGCTGATAGGAACAGCAACACTCGGCACATGCTGGGACAAAGCAGAGTCTCTGTATTGCTGGTTTTTTGCAACTCAGTTAACTACTCGTTATAACCAAGGTATGCAAAAGAATCAAACCTTGAAGCTGAAGGGCTACAGTAACAGAGCATCGTGTAAATGCCACAGCCTACCTGTGTACTGTTGCTGACCTCAATTAACGATGACCATGTCCATCGTTAATTGAGTGTTCCCATCTTCTGAAAGCTGCTTTCAGCTAAATAACAAACCGTGTCACAAAGCTCAAATCATCTCTAACTGGTTTCTTGAACATGGTAATGAGTTTACTGTATTCAAATGGCCTCCAGAGACAACAGATCTCAATCCAGTAGAGAACCTTTGGGATGTTGCAGAATGGGAGAGTCACACGTGCAACCAGCAAATCTGCAGCAACTGCGTGATGCCACCATGTTAATATAGACCAAAATCTCTAAGGAATGTTTCCACAACCTTGCTGAATCTATGCCATGAAGTATTAAGGCAGCTCTTATAGCAAAAGCAACCTGGTACTAGCTGGATGTATCTATTGAAGTGGCCAGCAAGTGTATATAAATAGTCCCAGAAAAATGTGAAAATGACAAACATGCTGTTAAAGGCTTTTCTTAGTGAGAGGCAGACAATCAGAAGAAAGTTGGTTGAAAGTGAGGGAGAAGGTAGCTAAAACAGCTTGTTTCAGGCAGAGGATGAACTGAAAGACTGCATAGCATAACACAAATAAGAATGATTTCAAACTATCATGTAAAGCTGCACTAGTAGAGTCCAAGAATAAACATATAGGACTGGGAATGAGAATAATATTTCCCCTTTAAGAAACTGCTTTGTATTAAAGTACTGTAAATGCGCTCTTTTGATGGACTGGAGATCATTAATGAATGGATGAAGCAAATGTTTGCTTTTCAGCTCAGCTGTCTCCAGTGAAGCTGTGTGCCAGAAATGGTACAATTGTTACCAAGGGGTCAAATAAATGAAAAATTAATGTGTTTTTGTGGCCTGATCAACTATATGTGTGTGTGAAGGTGTGTAGCTGTAGCTTACTGGTCTGGCTCATCACTGAAGTAGTAACGCACAATCCCAAAAGTGCCTGCATCTCCGTCTGTGGCCTGGACAGAAAAAAAAAAAAAATGAAAAAGTGTTTACTTTTATAATTATACTTACCTCCCTGTAACATCTTACAGTATGTTCAGTTTTTGTTTTCTGTAGCTTTTGCTTTCATCCTAGCTTTATTGTTTTGCTTTTCATCTACTTTTGAGTCACTTTCAATTTCAAGCATCATTTGGCTAAACTATTTTCATGTGAAAAAACTTTGACCAAGTTTTAAGTCACATGTCTGTGTACTCTGATACTCTGTGTTGCACCCTTTATCCATGCTACAGCCAAAAAATAAAGAAGCAAAGTTAACGTTAAAGTTCTGTGACATGATGAGCAAAAATTAACAAATTTCAATGAACCAGATTATATATTCCTTATTGCTTTTCCCCCCTTTCCTCTGCCTACGTTTGTGCCTGCCTGTGCTTAGGTGTGCCACTGCATAAGATCCCCTCTCATGACTGTGCTTTGCTCTGTTTCCTAAATTTCTCACTCTAACAGCTGTCTATGACTATGTATGATAAAACATGAAAGCCATGCTTCACGCTCCATAGGTGTTGATTGGATAGCATCTGATTGGAGAAGTGATATATTTTCTCTCACCCTCATGACCCAAAGTTGCCTTAAAAGCAGCAACAATTGCTGTCATAAGCTTTGCAGATCAAAAGAAACACCCTACAAAGAGCAACACTTTCAGAAATCTTGTACTTTATGAAATGCCACATTAAAACAATCTGTCTTTGAAAACACACACACATATGCTTGTGTACAAATGAACCAACACATACACAGGGTGTTGTCGGTGCTGATGGATCACAGCTGGAGAGGGTGTTGTAATAGAGTTTCACTTGAATGCCTCTACAGTCAGTTGAAGGGCCAGACTCAAACGTGTCTGCAGTCTGTTCTGTCAACCACAGTGCTGGTCTCTGTGATTCAGTGATGCCCTGATACCGACCTTATTACGTGTGTGTCCAGAGCACCAAGTGCAAAAAACATGGCTGTGACTTAAATACCTCTGCCTTTGTAATCCTGCAAATGTACATGTGTCCATTTGAGTGCAGCCAGAACAATAGCTACAGCTATCAATGGGTTCCTCACTTCCTTCTAAAAATTACCCTATGCTATTTAGCTCAAGCTTGTAATTTTAGAGAGCTTCTAGTACATTGTCCTGGACAGCAAATCCATGTTTCTTTTTAATTTCCAAATGGCCCTTTCTCTGTTGTCAAGTGTTCTGGAGCACTTCTTTCTGAACAGGTAGAGAGTGCGATGCTAAATATATAAGTGAGGTGTTTGGAAATCCAGTCAGGTTCTAATATTAACCTTCGAGTTTTCATCCATCGTGTTTCGATGACCTCATCTTTTAATGTCACTCAGCTGTTCTCACCTTCTCTGTCTTTGCATTCCAGCCCATTCCTTCCCCTGCACTATCTTCCACTTTTCCTTCTGTCTTTACCTCGCTTTCCTCCCCGCTTGTGTCTCCCCTGTCTCCCCTCTCCTCTACATATCTCCCTTAGCACACCCTTGCCCCTCAATGCCTCCCTCCCCCCTTTTGCTCCCAGGTGAGTGACAGGCCCATAAGTGCTCCAATGATAGTGGCAAGGGTGTTAGCGTGACAGCTATCGAGGCAGTGACAGGTGCCGAGCCAAGCCTGGGAGCTAATGTTGCTTCTGCCTCTACGGCCCTCTTGCTACAACAGACAGACGGGGATGGAGTGAGAGACAGGGAGAGAGAGAGAAATGAAAAGAGGTAGACAATATCAACCCCCCTCCACTCATTCACCAGCGTGCTTCTTTTCTTCAGCCAAACAATCACCATGGCCCAGTCACTTTGCCAACTGTGTCAAAGACTTTCAACTTTAGGCACAGAAGGCCCACAGCAGATGGACGGCAGAGACTGGTTGGCTCAGGGATTTGCAGTCACTTAACATATTGGGAATCCGAATCATTGACACCAGGGTATTATATATTTGCCCCTTGTTGCCATGGTAGTTTAAACTTCTTTTTTAGCCAAGGAGTTGGAGGTGATGGAAAAGTTAGTGAGGTGGGGTGCACAGGGAAAGAGTGAGTGTAGGATTTAATGAGGAAAGAAATGACATGGAAATAAAGCTGGGCAATGTGCCTAACTAATGTGCCTAAAATCCTAGCAGACAATTACAGCCACCATTTAAAGTGCGGTGATGGTCCACAAGGATAAAGAGTTTTCATGCTAATAGATTAAATGAAACATGACTTTTTAGGGACCCACCAAAATGAGTGGAAAGAGTAAAGCTGAAAACAACTGTGATGGAGGCATCCTTGTAAGTGATAGCTATTTGCAAGAAGACAGCACAAAACCCTGTTGGTTGACTGCCATTTTTCTGTTGTATTACTGTCAAGATGCAGATACTGTGAGAAGTACTGATAAATACTAGGCCTAGACTGTAATAGTGCTAAGGAGCAGGGTATTAAAGTATCGGAATCAGCACCCTGATCAGTCCAAGCTAAACTGTTAAGAAGTTTCTGCACAAACAGTCACAGGGCTGCTGATTGCCACTATAAACTCTGCAAACCCTAGGGTCCTCAGGCAGTAACTACAAAGGAGAAATTAGTTCTCAGTTGACCAGTTTGGTTAAATGATGTGTTTCTTCACATTAGAGGGGCAAAGCCAGTAGGCAAACACAGTGCTCAGAGAGTGCATACCTGTGTGTTTACCTTTGTATATTCTATTGGATAGTGTGTATGTGTGTGTGTATATGTTTGTGATCATGTGAAAAGGATACACATGGACAGAGATGCATAGGTTCATTCACTTTTGAGGTAAAAATGCGCCCAAACCATTTACAGTATAAATACCTATTATTACACTCAATTGCTTTCAAGAAAAGCGGAAATTAGTGCTTCCCCTCAAGGATGGCAGAAAGACAGGGGTAGTCTGTCTGCCTTTGTGTGTATGGGATTGGGGATGTGGGGTGGTGCAGGACCAGATTTCCTCGGTGAGGGAGGTTAAAGCTGCACAGGCGTTTCCATCTTGAGTGAGCTAAAATTTGAATTGATTGGCTCCCAAAATTGCTTTTTCTGCAGGAGCTTCGAGAGGCATGGAAAAGGAAACCAATTACTGCCTGTCAAAGCATACTGTCAAAATAGAGATGACCCCCAGTTCCAACACAGAACACCTCCTCTGTCTCAGTGTTGCACACCTAAATACAACCACAAAGAAGAGACTGTCAACATAGATTCACATAGATCCACATCTGCACATAAACAGCAAAGGGAAGATGTCCAGTTTCTGATGGTCACTGAAGGGTAAACAATGATATAGTATCGGTCATCAGGTTATCTTCCTCGGCTTGGGTTCTTCTGCTCTGGTTAACTCTCCTTCCATGGTTTCCTTCAAATGCACTTATTTCACATTTCCTTATTATCAAAATCATAGATCTCCATTCACAAATGCTAAAGTAATGTACAGAGAAAAATGAAATTTAATCAAGCACTCCATTTTGAATATTATACTTTATGCACACAAAGCAGCACCACATACAGCTTGTGTAAATTACTACATTTTTTTCTGCAATAGACAGACTAGTACACATAGTAGGCTTCAGGTCGAAAAAGTGAAGACAATATGGAAGTGCCCTAAAATCTCATTCTTTTTAATGGCCAGCAAGTGGCGATTCCTCTAGTTGCCAAACTAATTTTATGTTGTATAGAAATCTATGGAACCCAGCCACAGGGGCCCACAAGCAAGTATACTCCTAGTGCTGGTCCCAAGCCTGGATAAATGGGGAGGGTTGCATCAGGATGGGCATCCGGCGTACAATCTTTCCCAAATCAAATATGCGGATTCATAATATGACTTCTATATCAGGTTGGTCATGGCCTAGTGCCATTAGTCAACAGGGTGCCAGTGGAAACTATGCTACTGTTGGCCGAAGACCAAGGAGGGGGAGAGGGGGAAAGCGTGTTAGGAGGCAGAGAGAGAGAAAAAAGGTAGGAGGGTGGAGGTGACAGTAGGGACTTTAAATGTAGGGACTATGACTGGTAAAGGGAGAGAGCTGGCTGATATGATGGAGAGAAGGAAGGTAGATATATTGTGTGTGCAAGAAACCAGGTGGAGGGGAAGCAAGGCCAAGAACATCGGAAGTGGATTAAAACTGTTCTACCATGGTGTAGATAGGACGAGAAATGGAGTAGGGGTAATTTTTAAGGAAGAGTATGTGAGGAGTGTTCTAGAGATGAAGAGAGTATTAGACATAATTATGACTTTGAGGCTGGAAATTGAAGGTGTGATGCTGAATGTTGTTAATACATATGTCCCACAAGTTGGATGCCGGTTAGAAGAGGAAAAAGGAATTCTGGAGTAAGTTGGATGAAGTGGTAGAGAGTATCCCCAGGGGAGAGAGAGTGATGATGGGAGCAAACTTCAAAGGGTATGTAGGTGAAGGTAATAGAGGAGATGAGGAGGTGTTGGGTACGTATGGTGTTAAGGAGAGGAATGTGGAGGGACAGATGGTAGTGGATTTTGCAAAAAAGGATGGAAATGGCTGTAGTGAATACATAGCTCAAGAAGAGGGAGGAACACGGCGTGACCTACAAAAGTGGAGGAAGGTGGACAATATCTTATACAGGAGGTGCAACCTGAAAGAGATAGGAGCTCACAAGGTGGTGTCAGGGGAGAATGCAGCCAGGCATCATCGGCTGGTGGTCTGTAGGATGGCTTTGGAAAGCAAGAAGAGGAAGCAAGTGAAGGCAGAACCATGGATTAAATGGTGGAAGTTGAGGAAGGAAGAATTTTGCGCAGTTGAGACAGACTCTAGGTGGAGGTGAAGAGTAACAGATGACTGGGAAAGTGCAGCTGAGGTCATGAGGGAAACAGCCAAGAAGGTATTTGGTGTATTCTCTGGACAGAGGAAAGAAGACAAGGAGATTTGGTGGTGGAATGAGGAAGTACAGGAAAGTATTCAAAGGAAGAACATGCAAAGAAAAAGTGGGATAGTCAGGGAGATGAAGAAAGTGAACAGGAGTACTTGGGAGTCTGGGTGCACAGCAAAGAGAGAAGTGGCAAATGCAAAGGAAAAGGCTTACAGTGAGTTGTATGAGAGGCTGGACACGAAGGAAGGAGAGAAGGACTTATATAGATTGGTGAGACAGAGAGACAGAGCTGGAAAAGATGTGCAGCAGATCAGAATGATTAAGGATAGAGATGGAAATGTTTTAACAAGTGAAAAGAGTGTGTCGAGAAGATGGAAGGAGTACATTGAGGAGCTGATGAATGAGGAAAATGAGGGAGAGAGGAGGACAGATGAAGGGAAGATGGTGAATCAGGAAGTGCAGAGTATTAGTAAGGAGAAAATGAGGGCAGCTGTGAAGAGGATGAAGAGTGGAAAGGTAGTTGGTCCAGATGACATACCTGTGGAGGTATGGAGATGTCTAGGAGAGAGGGCAATGGAGTTTTTAACTAGCTCTTGGAGAACGAGAGAATGACTGCGGAATGGAGAAGAAGTGCAGTGGCACCGATCTTCAAGAATAAGGGTGATGCGCGGAGCCACAGTAACTACAGAGGAATCAAGCTAAGAAGCCATACCATGACGATATGGGAAAGGGTTGCTGAAGCTAGGTTAAGAAGAAAGTTGATGATCAGCGAGCAACAGAATGGCTTCATGCTAAGAAAAAGTACAACAGATGCAATGTTTGCTTTGAGAGTGTTGATGGAGAAATATAGAGAAGGTCAGAAGGAGTTGCACTGTGTCTTTGTGGATCTAGAGAAAACATGCGATAGCATGCCAAGAGAGGAACTGTGGAATTGTATGAGGAAGTCAGGAGTGGCAGAGAAGTATGTGAGGGTGGTGTAGGACATATATGAG
>VUQH01039211.1:0-13812 GCA_015106775.1 Etroplus canarensis
AAAAAAAAAAAAAAAAAAAAAAAAAAAAAAAAAAAAAAAAAAAAAGAGAAAACACGTATACGCACATGCACACACGCAGGCAGACACACACACACACACACGCACGCACGCACGCACGCACGCACGCACGGACACACATTGGGCCACCCCCGATGCACGGGAGAGAGGATGCACTCCAAGCTCCGCCACTTTTTTCCACTTAAATCACAAACGAAACTGACTCTCCCACAAATTTTCTTGAAATGGGAGTTGTTTTTAATTAATTTTTTCAAATGGATTATGCTGGCCTAACATGCCTATTCCTATTAGCTTCTTTTCTTTGCCGCAGATATTCCAAAGTCCTTCAAGAATTCTGTCAGTTTAACATTTTCTTGCCTATCTGAAAATATATCTAGGTGAAGATTTAGTGCAAAAAAAAAAAAAGATGGTGAAATGCTTCTGCTGAAATGTTTTCAGTGTTGTTAAAGTGCAAATCTGTGAAACAGATTTGCTCACAGAAGACACGTCTTCTCTTCAGCAGGGGAAATGTGTGTTCACTTGGCTTCTGGTGACTGGCTCAGCCAGGTCAAGACCCTTCCATCTGATGATGCAGCACGTCTCGCTGCATAATAAGTTCCTCCTGACTTGTTTGGATGCATTTCTCAGTAAACTGGCGGACAATATGTTTCTGTACATTCCTATGTTCATTCTGCTACTACCATCATGAGTTATAAGCATCAATAAAAATGAGTCAGGCTGTTATCGAAACAGCTGTGCAAGCCCAAGCTATGATGCAACCTTCGCCATGCTTCACAGATGAGCTTGTAAGTTAAAGATCCCTTCTTTCTCCATGCTTTGGTCTTTCCATCACTTTGATAGAGGTTAATCTTTGTCTTATCGGTCCATACAACTTTGTTCCACAACTGCTGTGGCCCATCTCTTTACCTTTTTGCAAATTCCAGTCCAGTTATCCAATTTTTTATCGCTGATGAGTGGTTTGGTGGCTTCCTTCTTTTTCAGGACATTCCAAATTGTGATACTGTCTTTGCCCAATGTTTTTGAAATACCTCTGATGGATTTTCCTCATTTTCTCAGCTTCAGAATAGCATGCTTTTCTAACATAGCCATGCTCTCTGGTCTTCATGTTGGTCTACCCTTTTTAACTACAAATGCAGCTTTCACAGGTGAAAGTCAAACTTAAATTGAGAGCAGATATCCAGGCTGACTTATTGATTCAACAATCAGTCTTATATGACATACCTGTTGCTTTTCATGTTCTAATACTTGCACTCGCTTGAAAAACTGGGTGGCTTGATAGAAAATATGTCATTTACTGTGTTGTTTAACATATTTAGATGTAAATATCAGTGAATAAAAGCTGAAATTCTGATTTCTCTTCTCATATATTTATCTTTTTCTCACACGCAAATGTCATCAGTGCACAGGAAAAACTAATTAATTGGAATGATTTTCCAGTATTTTTGGAGAGGACTGTAACTTGACTCCCAAAAATGATTTGAGACTTGAAAGGCTTTGCTGATTATATCATCAGTAATAATCAGTCAGGTTAAAGAGATGTAGATGAAGTAGATTTTGTTAATTTCGGTCTGGTGTTGGTTTAAACCATAATTTAGAAATATGTGGACAAATATAGTATAAACAGTGTGCTGCATTTTGCGTGCACACATTTGAAGATTTGCATGGACAATTTTAGTAGCTGCGCCAAATGTGCTTTAAAGTTGAAACTTTTGTTGAATCTCGCCGGAGGGTAAAAAGTAAAAAAAAAAGGTGGCACAGTGAATGTGTAGGTCCCCACCCAACTCTTCACAGAATGCACCCAGCTAATCAAGCAAGAGTCTTAGCCAAAATGCCTTCCCTCCCCTCTCAGCTCTGGTTCTGATGCTGCTCCTCTGAGAGCAACTGGGTGTGTTGAGGCCAGATCATTTTACGAGGGTGGCACTGTTACCTGTCTGACAGGCTGAGCTGCTACCTGCCTGCATTTGCACCTTCAGGAGCCGTGTAATTGGAGAAGGGTTGAGGGGAGGTGCAGAGGAGGTTGAGCTTAGTGGGACGTCCTCCTCAGCTGAAGACAGATAAAAATCCATCAGCGACAAAGACAAGACACTTGGAGGGACTTGACTTTCCTCTTAGTGTGCTCCACTGCTCTGCCAAACCTCTCTCTCTTTGCTCCCGCTTTTCTGTGTGAATCCTTCAGAAGAAACTAAAGCAGCCATGTCGTCCAGATCCATGAAAGTTGTCCAGACCACCTATAGTTCAAGTGGTGGTGGTGGTGGTGGTGGTTATAATCTGGGTGGTGGCGGTGGTCTAGTAGCAGGAGGACTGGCAGGAGGATCAAGATTTTCTGCAAGATCTGTCGGTCCAAATTTTGGGTCTGTGAGAATGTCATCAGGCTCAATGCGGACAAGCAGTGGTGGCGCTTATGGTATGTTTGGTGGTGGTAGTGGTTTTGGTGGTGGTAGTGGCGGCGGCTTCAGTGCGTCCTCGGCTTATGCCGTCGGCTCTGGCTTAGGTGGTAGTTTTGGTAGTTCTGGTATGGTGATACCTCAAATCACACAAGTCCAAGTCAACCAGAGCTTGCTGGCCCCTCTGAACCTCGAGATCGACCCCAACATCCAAACTGTTCGTACCCAGGAGAAAGAGCAGATCAAGACTCTCAACAACCGCTTTGCCAGCTTCATTGACAAGGTGAGTGGCCTCTTTTCTGTTTGTTAGTGAAATATCTTCTGTCTTGCATTTAAGTCTCACAGCATCTCAAAAGAATGGTGAAACACTTGTAACTGGTTTTAAACCTTTAAGCTGGACATATTAGAAAGTGATGCGGTGACAGACTTTAGCTTAAAGGCCACCTAAGCTCATTAAATATTACACAGCAGCTCATTCAAACCTTAACATAATGCACATTCCCGACATGCAATGGCCTTGGCTTACTCTGGAAAGAAAAGCTACTGAATGCTAATGGAATAAATGTAAGGACGATGTGCCGATTTACTCAGAAATTTTCTTCAAAGCAATACAGAAACTGAAAGCGAGCCTCTCCTCCTTTAACTTCATTCTGGCCGTAGCTGACACTTTGCCAGCTGTCTGTGTGTAGGGTGACAGGCAGGAAACACTAGCCCAGTCCTATCCAGTTACTCCTGGCCCTTTTATGTGAGCGAAAGAAGGGATCTGGTTATCACCTGCTCTCATGGCAGCAAGCTTTTTAGCAGTGTTGCAAAAACTGGTCTAAATTTTTACTCAGTGCAGTGCATTGCATAATAGTTATACTTTGAAGTTAAGGTTTACGTGAGTATGCAAATGCTGAGCATTAAGGTTTGATGTTGAATGAAAGAACAGGATGAAGATGAAGGATGTCTTCTCTCAGGCAGTAATGACAAACTTACTAACCACACCCTGTGTGAGAAAACGCTCAGTTAGCTGTTTCTGTTCTGTCTACATGCCACACCTTATCTGTCTTCATACAGGAGACCTGATGCCATTATATTTAGACTTATCATTAATTACATGATTTCAAATTAAATGTATTATTATTATTATTATTATAGTTGTTGTTGTTACTGCAATGAACTCAAGAATTAGTAGCTGAAAAGAATGCATCAAGTGGTCGTAGAACACTTCTGATCACTATATCTATTAAACTAAACATCTTTAAAATAACAGCACTGAGTTGGCATGACAGTTAATACCTTAAGGCGTGATAGAGTAATTACTGAGGGTTGAGGCAGGCAAGTTCAATCAGTGAAAGTATGCATCCTGGAGGCGAGGGAGCATTTATGTCAGGTAGTTAAGAAGAGAGGCTAGACTGAGGTGTGGCACTAACTTGCCTTGCCTTAAGAGAGACCTTAGAGACACACCCAGAAAATGGATTGTTGGGCTCTCCCTTTTAATCAAACCAAAATGGAAGGGCGCTCGTTCCTCTCAGTCTTAGACACATTTCTTTTTCTCAGGATTATGTCAGTTCTTTCATAATGCTCTTATTAGAGCAAGCGCAGTCACACTGCATAGTGCAGTGTGCCTCAGGCATTTCTGCTCCAAGGGATTTAATACAGCAGCAGAGCATATTTTGTATACCTTTTGTGTGGGAAAGTCGCAGTTGGATGTAGACTGATGGATCACCTGCAAAAAGAAAGACAAACATATCTAGTACCTCAAGGCAAGCATGCATAATCTGGGAGAAAAGGATTCTCACCTACATATTTGTCCTTTTTTTGCAGTTTCCCAAAAGCGATAAAGTGAAATTTTGACATTTCCAAGCACATGTACCTGGATTTTAGAGTAATAATTACCTCAGTTACTGCAGATCTAAACGTGTAAAACAATTTCACCCTTTAGGTCCGCTTCCTGGAGCAGCAGAACAAAATGCTGGAGACCAAATGGAGCCTGCTGCAGGAGCAGACCACCACTCGCTCCAACATCGACGCCATGTTCGAGGCCTACATCGCCAACCTGCGCAGACAGCTGGATGGGCTCGGCAATGAGAAGCTCAAGCTGGAGTCTGAGCTGAAGAACATGCAGGGATTGGTGGAGGACTTCAAGAACAAGTGAGTTCAAACGTGACATGTCACTGAAAACAAAAGCTGACAGAGTAGACGAGGCCCAGTTGCTTTCAGCTCAGCATTTTCCTCCGCTGTTTCTGACAGATATGAAGATGAAATCAACAAGCGTGCTGCTGTGGAGAATGAGTTTGTGCTCCTCAAGAAGGTGAGAGTGGATGTGCAATTCTAAATCTTGTCACTCAATTCATCAAAGCTGATGCCTGAGTTTTTATTTTCCCCGTGGCCCGTCACAAATGCAGTCCACTTTATGCTCTCCTACAGGATGTAGATGGCGCCTACATGAACAAAATTGAGCTGGAGGCTAAGGTTGATGCTCTTCAAGATGAGATTAACTTCCTCAGAGCTATCTATGAAGCGGTAAGAAATGGCCACAGAATGCTACAGATAAAAACAGAAACAGATATGTTTTATTTTGTACTGATTTAAGTCTTTCAGTTTCATGTTTTTAAAACAACACCTATCTTGTTTGCAGGAACTGGCTGAGCTTCAGGGTCAGATCAAGGACACTTCAGTCATCGTCCAAATGGACAACAGCCGCAACCTGGACATGGACGCCATTGTGGCTGAAGTTAGGGCTCAGTATGAGGACATCGCCAACCGTAGCCGTGCTGAGGCAGAGTCATGGTATACCACCAAGGTAGGAAGAAAGACTCTGCCTTGTCAAATAAAAGTGGATTTGTCTATGTAATGTGCCGTAACCCTTATTTTTCAATCTTCTTCCTATAGTTTGAGCAGATGCAGGCCACTGCAACCCAGGCAGGCGATGACCTCCGTAACACTAAGAGCGAAATTGCTGAGCTCAACCGCATGATTAGCCGCCTTCAGAATGAGATTGAGGCAGTCAAAGGACAGGTAACGCTTTTTTGTGCATAACTGATAAACTATTGTCTTAAATGTATGTTAAAATAAATCCTTAATATGACATTTTGAATGAGAAGTGTCATATCTAAACTTTCTGCTAACTTTCAAACCTCCCAGCGCTCCAACCTGGAGGCCCAGATTGCTGAGGCAGAGGAGCGTGGTGAGCTGGCTGTCAAGGATGCCAAGGCCCGCATCAAGGACCTGGAAGAAGCCCTGCAGAGAGCCAAGCAGGACATGGCACGCCAGGTCCGCGAGTACCAAGAGCTCATGAATGTCAAGTTGGCTCTGGACATTGAGATCGCCACCTACAGGAAACTGCTGGAAGGAGAGGAGTCCAGGTAAAAACAAAAAACAAAAAAAGCTACTTTAATTCTCTGAAACACACAAGAATCTAAAACACTTTTCAGAATGTAACCGAAATTACCAATAGATAAAGTTGCTACTTTATGTCCTTCTTTGTAGGCTTTCCTCTGGCGGTGGAAAGACAACCATCCATGTGCAGTCCTCAAGCAGCAGCGGTGGTATGTACCAGCCTTGTTTTTTCCAAAAAAAAAAAGAATTGAAAGCTGTCAGTATGGCTTTCAGCTCTGTTTATAAGTTTTACTGGAAAGGAAAACTGAAATGTGTAGCCTGTCTTCTAAAATGTGTTTTCTTCTTCTCATCATCAGGTTTAAAAATGGGCGGTGGCGGCGGTGGCGGCGGAGGCTTCTCCATGAGTGCCGGTTCCATCGGCGGCGGCAGCAGCTTTGGCTATGGTGGTGGCAGCAGCATAGGCGGCGGCCTGGGCGGCAGTGGCTATGGTGGCAGCAGCATCTCGTCAAAATCCTCTATCTCATATGCCTCCCGCCGTTTTTAAGCAACAACCATCATTCTACCCATTCTTCCTTTTCCCTAAATGTGTTCTCCGTCTTGGTCAGCTCATAAATCTTCATTAAACTCTCCCTCGTCTTTCCCTGCATACTCAGAGCAGCCTCAGAAACATGTTGCACTTGACCATTTAAAGCTGGCAGATCCATGTAATGGCACCACACACACACAGAGAGTTTGAGGTTATATCCAAATTCAAGCAAAGGCAGAGATTTTTTATGTGCAGAGATGGGAGTCAGTCCTGTCTTCCTTCGATCAGTCAGTCTGGCTGTGTTTTGGTTGCTGGATATGCTGTTGTGCAGACAAGAGGATCCTTGTAGTGTAATGACAGAGAATCCCTACAAAGCAACAACTGTGGTACAGAAAATGACGCCAACAGTTCTGCACAGAAAGTGGAGCAGGTGCTTAGCTCAGTCTTGAATTAATAAAGCACACATGGCAGGCACACCTATCACTCCTCTTTTCTGCTGCGTCTCTCCTGTTGCCTAACATCTGTCATCTTGTGCAGTTTGACATCATTAAAAGCAGCCTCATGTAACACTTCCATATGACTTGTCTTGATCTGAGAGAAAATTAGCTCTCTACTACAGTGCATAAATGGTGTTTTGATCATGCTTTACTTCCATTTTCACTCTGAACAAAAGAAAAAAAAAGGAATCGGGCTGACGGGCACTGCAGATTTATTTGAAATTTGTACCACCAAAACAACTGAAATAAATCTGTGTTCATATACATCTACAGAGATTCCTGTTCTTTTTTATTCTTACTACTGTAACTTTTGCATCCATGCAAATCATCGTGAAATAATGAAACAGCATTGCTCTTGGTCTGGTGCTGTAATTTAAGAAAGCTGGATTGCATGGCTAACATAGATCAGCTCAGTGGCTATGCCTCACTACTAGAGATAGCAAGTGGAAAACGCCACGGCAAAAAAGCACAGAATGCAGATGTGCCAAAAAATCATCCACTGTCTTAAACAAGCCAATTTAGCTCCCTTCCAGACTTTGTTCTGACTGGCTGCCCTTAGCAAACAGAAGGCCAAACAGCAAGTTAGAATCAGAATCAGAATACTTTATTAATCCCAGGGGGGTTTGGGAACAATAGTGGCTGATATAAGTGCCATTAGTTGGTCCTTTGTATACACGATTCAGGGCTTCATGATCCCATATGGTTCAGTGTCTTGAAGAAAAATAACGTAATTCTCTAATGACGAAGGAATATACAGCGGGGGGGGGGGCTTCATGATCCCCTGTGGTAATCCACGAGTGATGATGGTGCCAAAAACGTTGTCAGTCAGCAACATGAAGTGTCAAAGAAAAATAATTAAAGAAAGACAGACTTAGAAATCAAGATGACCGTAAAAGACTAGAGAAAGAAAACGGGCTGCATGCAGGTTGGTGCAGGCGCGCTAAAAGTGGGTGGGGTGGCTGAGCTCACAGCTAGACCTGCGTGCAAGAGATGGCCTTATAAGGAATATCTACTCTTACTGACATCACACAGAGGCAGGAAGAGAGAAAAAAAAAAAGCTCTGACAGGAATGTTCAGAGCAGTCTGAAAACTTTGGGGTCAGGATTAGAAACTTTGGCCGTCACAGTGATCTAAAAAAAGTACTGAGAAGTAATCTTGACAGATAAAACCCTTTAAAAATGATACAGCTGGACTTCTTATAAAAGCACAGAAACACGCAAATCTATATAACATAAGTAAAAACATACAGCAGCTGCTGTAAAGGTCAGGTTAGGTTCCTTTCACTATTAAAACATTTTTACACTAAATTGTGAATCCTGTTTGAACTGTTTGTCTGACATCAAAAGGGACACATACAGATGTCGCAATAAAGCCAGAAAGACACAGCAGAGACATAAAGAAAATCAATTCAGGTGCAGCAGTGGGCTACAGCGGCTCAGCATATTTTGGCGAGCACTGTGAATGTAGTACGCAAACCACACCTATTGTATGACAGATAAGCGGAGGCAGGTCTGCCAAAAGTTTGAGTAAGGAGCGATAAATGCAACATGGACATGCAGAAACATGAAACGAGAGAGCCCACAGGGCTAGGCCGGAGTCACGATGGGGTGTGACATGATAGATGCTCATGTGAGCAGTTGAGGCTTTTAAATGGATATTAGGAAAAAAAAAAAAATCAAGCTTGAAGCAGGAAGCGGCCTCACAGCACCAGTAACACACATTTGCTTGGTTCTGTATGCAAAGCTTTTCCTTAATGAAATGCTGCAGCCATAGGAAGATGTTACACATAATGAGACGCAGGACTATACACTACTTTCATTATTCCTGTCTGCTACGAATTTTACACTGCTGTGCACATCAGTGGTTGGATAAACTCAGATTTCTACTGTTTATGAGGAAAACCTGGCTTCCTGTGTGTCACGGCCTGCTTGACACATTCACATTGTACAGTGTTCATGTGGTGAGCTACAATACGGATGTAGCTCCGATGGCTTGGACTGGCGTGATCCTCCAAACAACTTCGTGAAAAGCAGCGTTGCTGCTCTGCGCCACAAACTGTACATCGAAAATGGAGGCAGCCCATTGGTTTGAGTTTTTGAAGCCTCCGCTGCAAGTTAAGGGCCCTTGCTAACTTGGAGCGAGAAGTTACCATATTTGTAAACCCCATTTCCCAAAAAGTTAAGATATTTTTTCAGAAATGCAATAAAAAGAAAAACATGTGACATGTTAATTCATGGGAAACGTTATTTAACTGACAGAAGCACAAAGAAAAGATTTTCAATCATTTCACTCATCAGTTTAATTAAAAGAAAGCAAGTACCTTCAGCTGCTCCCTTGGATTTCCCCAAGGACATGCCACGAGATGAACCTGCCATAATTTGGCACAGATTTCACACTGGATGCCCTTCCCGACACAACCCTCCCATTTTGGAGGGAGCTTGTGTCTCCAGCTGACCAACTCAGTTGTATTTTGTAAATTTACATGAGTGTAGAAATTTGATGGCAGAGCTAAAATACTGAAGGTATTAAATACATCTTTTTTTTCTTTTTTAAAATGACAAAAACCAATCTGGTTATTAGACGTTTACACAACATCTTCTCAGTGTACTCAAACTACTCTTACAGCAGCCTGTCTCTTTAAACTAGTAACACTTTTAAGCAATTCGTGGTTAGGCACATCCAAGTTCTGTCTCACTGTTGCATGGTGAACTTAATGCGACCGACTGATCACCGCGTCTTTGTCCTTGATGTCAGCGTTATAAGCCTAAGAATGCAAAAGCTCAGCAGAATCGGAGAAATGCTTTGGAGGTGGAGGTAGCAAGCTGGAGATATTTGTGTGGCTTGTGCCTTTTTTCCCCTTCTCATTTTTTTCTGTCAAGAATGTTTAGTTTATTCCACTTTGTTCTAATCAAGAAACAGAAGCAATTCTGGAACACAGACTTTCTTCTTGCTAGAAAGTCTAACAACAATATGGAGAGGTGTTGCTTTTAAACGTTGCCTCCACGTTTCATTTTGGAACTATTTTTCAACTATGATGCGACATTGATTAAAAAAAAAACCTTCAGGTGATGTGTATTCAACGTCGAAATGTTTGTTACTGTACAATAGTATGGAGTAGAGATGTCAAGATGTCCAAAGTTTGGTCATTGGTACCAGTAGCAATAGAACTACACAGTGCTTGATACCTAATTTTAAAACAACAACAAATCTCAGGTGATTAAAGGTAAACTTCTTCTTTCGGCTGCTCCCGTTAGGGGTCGCCACAGCAGATGATCTGCCTCTTCCCTCACACCAACCCTCTGCATGTCCTCCTTTACTGCATTTCTTCACTTCTCCTCCTGCCTGGCAGCTCCATCTTCAACATCCTTTATCCAATATATCGACTATCCCTCCTCTGAAAATTTGCCCGAACCATCTCAGCCTTGCCTCTCTTCTGTTGTTTTCAAACCACTCGATTTAAGCTGTCCCTCTGATGTACGCGTTTGTCCATCCTGAGACCTGTACTATGAAGGAGAACTTAGGCTCATCCAGATAACTTCAGGGTTAACTCTGGGTTTTCAGGCAGTTCACTTCTTACAGAGTATATCATTGAGGTAACTTACGTTGCAGACCTGAAGCCCATGTCGCATCTTGACGATTTAACAAGCGTATGACGACGTAGAAAAAAACTGCAAATACACCGTCATATGTCAATTAAGCTCTAGGTAAGTTTTCTATAAGTTAAGAGCATGCTGAAGTACGCTGGTATACGTGGTAGTACGGGTGAGGTCGCTGGAAAATTTTAAGCATGCGCTATATCTCCAATGTTTGCCAATGTATGGCTCACACGTCCCGCGTACGCGGACCATATATTGCAGGTACTTTACGCCTACGGAGACTCACATTACTAATATATCAAAATACCTGTCTGGCATATCCAAAAAGTATTAATAACCTATGAGCCACATGTTTTTAATATATGTGTAACATATATCAGACTTACCTCCAACGGATATCGACATCTGTAGACGTATTTGATGTGTTCCAGTCATACTGAACGTGTTTCTAACACACAGCTGCCAAATAATTCCGTATATAGTGCGTTTAAGGGGGGTGGTATTAATGGGCTTCAAGTTGTGAATGCTGACAGTACGCTAGCATTCGCTGGTATTACGTTCTATATATGTTAGCAATACGTTATGTATACATCCATTTAACATCATTGTTCTGCGTACGCCAGGGTTTTAAAGGAATTTGTATGCTTCAGCATACGCTTGTTAAATCGTCAAGTTGTGACAGGTGAAGCTTAGAAATCAGCAGGTATGAAATCACTGCCTACTGACCAATAAGTTCTCTGGAAAATAGCATCCCTTGGACCTCTGTGCACATAGTAGGAGGGTCTAAAGTAAGTCATTGAGCATCAGTAATAAATGCAGATTATTAGCGACACTTTATTCCTTGGTTTGATTTTAATTTTCCTATTGGCTGCAAACAGTTTCACAACAGTTTACTTGTTCTATAAGCCTTAATATATGTGCTATTTGTACTTTTGTAATTTCTAAATCAACACATAGTCTGAATGTGTGTTTGAATTTTGTTTTTATATTCATTTATCGCTCAGATGTTTAAACGGTACCAGGCCTTCAGATGAAAGAATAAAAACTACAACTGTCTTACTCACATTTAAATACTAATTAAAATAAATAACAATTGTAATTTGTCAGATTCTCCCATGTCTTAATGCCAGAGAATCGCTACTCTGTTAACTTGCATAGTGTTTATGCTAAAGTTCCTTCCTGGCTTCAAGCAGGCTAAACTTAGTTAATATAGTAGATCTTTTCCAGCATTTATAGTGTACGCACACTCATACAGCACTTGCCTGTCACAGACACTTATTCTCCTGACCTGCCTGCAGCAGCTGTGCTTTTTCTTCCACTGTAAAATCAATCTGCCAATAGACTTATCCATGTTTGTCACTGATCAGATGCTGCCAACACCACCTCTTTCACGTGAATGTACTCTTAGCTAGACTGACAATCCTTGGGTTGACTTTTTGAGTGGATAACCACTCCGTGTGACTATCCTGATCACCAGTGTAAGGTCAGGTGAAGCCAGATAACGGAAAGGTGTCCTGCGTATGTGGAGCTTGTTTCATGCACCGATCAGGCATAACATCATGACCACTACCAGGTGAAGTGAATAACAGTGAATATCTCTACATCATGGCACCTGTTAGTGGGTGGGCAACAAGTGAACAGTTTGTCGTCAAAAGCTGATGTGTTAGGCTACGCTTACATTGTAGGCAAAAGTTACCCAGATCCATTTTAGGCCCACATGTGACCCGTATCTGATTCTCTTTATGACAGCGTGAACGGCACAGATACGATTTGGATTTCATATGTGGTCCTAAATCAGATATGTATCCAGTGTTTTTCAAAGTGACCTCAGTCTGAACGGTCATGTCACATTTCATCCGGCTTTTACGTCACTGAAGTGAGAAGGACATCATAATTTGCACTGAAGGAGGCAAGACACGGCAAGGTCAGATGTAAACGATGGATCAAATAAGAATGGCAGACAGCATTGATGGAGCTAGTCAGTGGAAAGAAAGCGAGGTTTTGGGGGACCCACATGATACTAGGCAGGTGGTCATAATGTTATGTTTTGATTGGTGTAGTGCAGAGCACGGTGGCTCCCAGCTCTGCCTCCTGTCTTTTTGTCAGTATCACTGTCTCCAAACCATATATCATAGCAGGACTTTTGTAAACCCTACCTTGCACTTGTGCTCCTATCCTTCTGCCACCGATCACCCCCGATATAAACTCCTTTATCAAAAACGCTGGGACCTTACAAAGCTGTCTTTTCTGTAGACAAAAGCAGCAACAGTAAATGTTGCTTAAGCATTTATATAAAGTTAGCCACTGCAAACATTCTAGCCCGTGGAACAGTGTTGATTGCACGGTGGCAATACCAGCTGAGGCGAACAAAATAGTAACGTGTATTTCAGGGCAACATAAGAAGAGTAACACTCTGGATGTTAATATGAACTGAAACCTTGAATTCTTTGAACAGATCTGGATGCTGGTATGCTTTGCTAAAGTGTAAGTACTTCCTCCACTGGTCTGAAAGACATGATGGCATTGTTTGCATTTTGCTTTTTGCAAATTAATTTTCACCCCTTGGTCATTTGCCTTCCATACCGGACTCCTACCGCTTTTCTGACTGAGTCGGTGTGGAGCTGTTGCTGCAGCTGCACTGGTCCCCATCTTCCACATGTAGTTTTTCCTGTGCTTGTGGGCATCCTTCGTCAAATGTATGCTGCCCCCAGGAATTGCACCCGCGTTATATATACTGCCTGTGTTACCAATAGTACTCAAAAATACCAAATTTTGGTGTTGAAAAGTACCATAAGTATCAGTTCTGGTGACTGTCCTACTGTAGACTGTGTTACTGTAGTCAGTAGTAATTAACCATAGAGACCAAAACCTCTCTTTTTTCTATTTTTTCCTTCTATACCAGGCTGTAAATATGTAGTGTAGTGGTTTATGCATTCACCCTACAAGTGAAGGGTCCGTTGCTCAATTCCAGGTGGAGACACAAGCCCCACTCACTGTGGCTGGTTGCATCCGGTGAAAAACTTCTGCCAAATTACCAATGTGGATCAGTCCGCTATGGCGACGCCTTAGGTAAAATACAAGTGAGCAGCTGAAGTTACACACACCAGGCTATAAATGTGCTAATGTAAAGCTGACCATTTAACTATGGGAGTTTATGTGAATTTACTCACTTTTAGAACCAGATTCAGGTGGCCAACAGGGACTGCATTTTGGCATTAGAGGAAAATGAAGTACAGTAAGTAAAGTGGACTGCAGGCTGCCTGGTGGTGCATTCTAAGTATCTTCACTTACATCTGTTATGTTCAGCTTTCTGAATTGTCTACAGCACCATGGAAATCCTAGTCCAGTCCAACAGCTGACTGATGGAGAGTCATGCTGCAAGCTGTCAGTGAAGACATAAATGTCTGGGTGCCTCAACTCTAGAAAAACCACAGACTGTATATAGA
The DNA here is from genome assembly GCA_015106775.1 of Etroplus canarensis. NCBI lineage: Eukaryota > Metazoa > Chordata > Actinopteri > Cichliformes > Cichlidae > Etroplus > Etroplus canarensis. The sequence goes on from VUQH01039211.1 coordinate 13,792, forward strand.
ATATGGACCAGATCTAAAAAG
>VUQH01039212.1:0-13085 GCA_015106775.1 Etroplus canarensis
AGAAATGAGTCCATCAGAGGGACAGCTCATGTTGAGAAGTTTGGAGACAAAGTCAGAGAGGCAAGGCTGAGATGGTTTGGACATGTTCAGAGGAGGGATAGTGGATATATTGGACAAAGGATGTTGAGGATGGAGCTGCCAGGCAAGAGGAGAAGAGGAAGACCACAGAGAAGATTCATGGATGTAGTGAAGGAGGACATGCAGAGGGTTGGTGTGAGGGAAGAGGATGCAAGGGATAGGATGAGATGGAGGCAGATGATCCGCTGTGGCGACCCCTAACGGGAGCAGCCAAAAGAAGAAGACGACTGTTGTTAGTACATAAATGAAAATCCTTTACATTTAGTAACTACCTTAAGACTAGAACCCATGGACATCACCAAATGCTAGTTTTCTTCCCTAGAGATACTCTGCAAGGACTTGTTTGTGGGGCTCTCTGCCTTCAGTTTTGTCTTTAGTAACTGAAAGGTTGCTCTATTGGGTTGAGATCAGGTGACTGACTTTGCTGTGACAAACTCTCGGGTTGCTTTTGCTGTATGCTTTTCATCATTATTCATTTGCACTTTAAAGAACCGCCCAGTCCCTTTTTTAGTAATTGTTTGAATCTGAGCAGAGACTGTATGGGCCTGTTCTCTTCAGAATTCATCTTGCTACTTCTGTCAGCAGTCACATCATCAAGTGACTAGTGACTTTGGCAGCCACATGCCCATGCTGTAATACTACCTCCACCATGTTTGACAGATGATGTGGTATGATTCAGCTCATGAGCTGTTCCTTTCTTTTGCCATGCTTTTCTCTTCTTTCTTCTTTCTTTTTTCAGAACTGGTCAGGCTCTTTTAGATTTTTTTCTGGCAAAGTTTGAGCTGGCCTCTCAGTTCTTGAGTGTAACCAGTGGTTTGCACCTTGTTATAAACCCTCTGTATTTACCTTCACAGAGGTGTTTCTTGAATGTAGACACTGACAATGATACATCTACCTCCTCGAGAGTGTTCTTGAGTTGTCTAGATGTGGTGAAGGGTTATGAAAGAATTCTGTGATCATCTGTGGTCTTTAAGGCCTTTTTGTGTTGTTGAGCTGGCCAGTGCTTCCTTCTTGGAAACAAAACAAGCAGACTCTTGGTTTGGCCACTCCCAATTTTTTTGACAGCTTTCTGATAAGTTTATTTTTGGTTTTTCATCTTAAGGATGCCCTCCTTCTCTTGCATCAACATCTCTTTAGACCTCATATTGAGAATTCTGGTGAAAAGGTGACAAATGCAAAGTCAGCACTCGGAATAAACTTCCAAGTCTTTTATTTGCTTAGTTTATCGTTAAATAATGAGGAAACAGGCCTCATCTGGCCATGAAACAGAATGTTATTCAATTGTTCAATTACCTTAGAGAATCTGAAAATGGGGGACTGTGTATAAAAAAAGCTGTATTTCTTTTACATTTAATACATTTTTTCCCAGACTCCTTGAATTTAAACCAAAAGTACAGTATGACATTTGATTAAGCCCTAACTGTCATGGTCCTCGCCTCCTGGTCTGACCTGCCAGATGTGGGCGTGTGTGTGTGTTCGGTCTCTCTCCCTCTCCCTCTGCGGGGAGTGGCTGAGCTGACCTCCCACTGTGTACTCAGCTGATTACCATCAGCTGACACACCTGGTCTGCATCTGGCTGCAACCTGGCTGCGAATAAAAGTTAGGTCTGGGCAGCATCTAGTCGCCAGAACATCATCAGTGATCCTTCCAAGTGATGTTTTTTCCTTGCGTTCTGGAAGAGCTTAATCTGAACTTTTTTTGTTTGCACCTCGCCTCTGGAGAATAAAGACTTTGTTACTTTTATCTTGCGTTCTGCGCGTGAGTCCTGCACCTGCACTCCTCATCATGACAATTAGGTGATCAATCTGATCAATACTCTAGAATGAGTAGCAATTTTTGTTAACTGTGGACAATGGATGATGGATGCCTTGCCATGGCATTATCTCATCAGTCCCTTGAGCAGATGAGCTACAAACCCCTGGTTTTGTTAAGTTTTGTAGCCCCTGAATCCTTACCAAATTTACATTTACATTTTCTGTTCACTTAGTTAAGTCAAACAATTGCAAATTGCAGTTCACAACATACAATCTTAAAAATAACAGTGACTTGTAGTGATTACTGATGAATGAAAACCACTTAAACTCAACTCAGCAAGAAAAACATATTAAAGTTTACATTTCTACCCAGGATTGTAAAAAGAACCTTTGCATTATTATCAGAATCAGAATACTTTATTAATCCCTGGGGGAATTATTGGCATATTAAGTCAACATACAGCACTGAGACATTCTGGACACCTCGAGCTAGACCCAGAATATCTGTTAAGCCAAGAAAATTCAAGCAGCCTATAATGATCACTGTTTGCCAGTGTTTTTGTTTCTATTCGATGTTTGAAATATTCCCTTTTATCACTACATTTCAGAATACGGTGCACTAGATAAATGAACAAAAATAGCAACTTTGTGTTGTTTTGGCAACTGACGAGTCATTAAAAAGAAATACAAAAAAATATCAGTGTTACATAAACTGAGAATAAACTAAAACTCAAACCAAACCACAAATGAGCTTCCAAAAAAGCTGAGATGCTGTGTAATCTGTGACTCTGATGCCAGGAAAAAGTTTCAAAAGAGTTAGGAAAGGAGGAACAAAATAGAAAAAAATGTACAATACTAAATACCTGGCTGATCATCCATGAGCTAATTAGGCTAACTGACAAGAGGTCAATAACATGATTGGGAATGGAGCATCCCACGGAGTCTTTCAGAGATAAAGAAAGGGAAGGCATTCAACACTATGGAAAGGGATAAATATTTCAACATAAAAAAATTTTTTTCTCAATGGAAAATTGCCAACAATTTGAGAATTTTATTTCATCCACTGTACACAGTACAGAAAAAAAGAGTCAGAGAATCCAGAGAAATGTCTGTATGCGAGGGAAGAGGCCAAAACCATTACTAAATGGCTCTGCATTAAAAACACGATTCTGTTGTGGAAATCACTACCTTTCAGAAACATCTCTGAAAACCACTGCCAGTCAACACAATTCATTGCAGAATCCACACAAGCCAGTTTGAACTCTACCAGAAAAAGAAAAATATGCATAATACAAGCAGAATCCAGAAATGCGGCTGCAGTTTCTGAGCAACTGTGGTTTAGATGGTAGAACGAGTTGGCCACTAATCGTATGCTCCTCCACAAGCCTTTCTGTCTTTGGAGAAGAAAGTGAACCCCATGCTGCTGAAAATGGCAAGCCAGCATGGCATATTTTCTGCCATTGGTTTGTGAGAGAAATATAATGTATAAAAAGGATTAAAACACAATATATAAATGCCAACCATTCTAAGTTATAAACTGCCCTGTGAGTCTGACAAAATTTGATAATCTTTTTGGAAGCTACAGGCTTCTTGTTATTAGGGCCATACAGGAGAGGGATCGATTAGTTATCGGCTCACTATTCAAATAGGGAAAGATGGCAGGAATGCAAATCTGTAAAGGACCCACAGAGATTTTGAGAGCTTTGGAGCAACATATGCCGCCAGCCCAACGAAATTTCTTTCAGGGAAGGCCTTGCTTATTTTAGAAAGACAATGCCAAACCACAATTTGTACGCATACCAAGAACATGGAGTCCTGGTGCTTAACTAGACTGCCTTTAGTTTATGTCTAGCAACCTTATGAAACAAAAAAATAAAACTGAACAGCTGAAATCCTATGAAGAACAGCAAAACATTTTGCCTCCAAAACTACAGCACCTGGTTTCTTCAGTTCCCAAACGCAACAGAGTGCTGTTAAAAAAGAGGTGATGCAACACAGTGGTAAACAGACACTATCCTAACTTTTTTAAATGTGTTGCTGGAATCAAATACAAAAAATGAGCACATATTCTTCTAACAAGAATAAAACTACTCAGTTTCAACAAAATGCAGTCTTTGCACAATTTAGAATTAAATGAAGCTTTTAATGTTTTGCGAAGCACTGCATTCTGTTTTTATTTGCATTTTACACTCTATTGCAACTTTTTCTGAAAATGGTGCTGCACATAATGTATGTGCATTTGAGTCTCTGTGTGTGCATGATTGCCCAGTCATAATCATAATCATGATCAAAGGGATAAGTCCAACGTGATGTGTTATCTCACGGCTAAATATAGTTCAGCTAGAAAGTACAGTGTTGCTGCAGGCTTATACTTCTCTGTCTCTCTCCCTCCTTCTCTCATTTCTTGATCTAAGCCTCTCTGGAGCTTTTTGTCTATGTGGTTTTTCATTTATGAGTGTGTAGTTGTATGCATGTGTGTGCACATTATAGGGACCCCAGCCAGACTGGGAACTTTGACAAGGCTGCCACTTTATTCACTGTCATTCTCCACTCGTAATTACACACAAACAACAACAAACAACACACATATAGGAGTATGGTCAGACAGTGAGAGAGTAATGGAGGATGTGCCAGTGACAGATGGACACAGAGATAGAGAAGCTGAAGGGGGGGCTGAGAAAAAGAGTAGCAAGAGGGAGAGAAAGCAAGAGAGAGAGTGGTTAAGAGTTACACAAACAAAGAGAGACAGAGATGGAAAGAAATAAATGACTGTGAGAAAAAGAGAGTCTCTTTTGGAAAACAAACACTTAGGCAGTGTTGCATGACTTGCACTTTCTCACCCCTCAGCAGCCCTAAGCTTGGTTGTACTGATGGGGGTGGGGGTGTTGTAGAGAGACAGGCTGTCAGAGAGAGCAAAAAGAAAAGGAGAAGAATGAGAAAAATGTGAGAAGAGAAGAGAAGCGAAGAGAAGAGAAGAGAAGAGAAGAGAAGAGAAGAGAAAAGAAGAGAAAAGAAGAGAAAAGAAGAGGGGAAATGCTTCAGCACAACGAATGAATGGAAGAAATAAGAACGTTTGTAGGATAAACTAGGGCAGTACACATTTACAAAAGCCATACTGGGAGACAACAAGACAAGTGTTTGGGATATACACACATGCTGACTCTTGGTTGCTCCCATACACACTTCATTCACAGCAAGCACAAAACTATGTGAAGTGCACTTACCAGGGTAACTGTAGTAGCCCACTTCTGCAGCATGCTTTCTCTCCCCCTCTCATTCCCTCCCTTAACTGCTCCCTTCTGTGTCCCATGTAAAGCACCCCAAGTCTTTCTCTGTCTCTCTCTCTCTCTCTCTCTGAGGCGGTAAATACCAAGCAGAGTACTTGTGCTACAAACTGCTTTCTGGCTTTCTCACCATTCTCCCCCCCACCCAAACACACACCGCAGACACTCACACACAGCCAGCAGCCCTCTACTAAATCTTGACAGTGAGGCAGGAAGCTCCCTCACTACTGCTGAAATACAGCACTCAGGTGAACACACACACACACACACACACACACACACACACACACACACACACACAGTGCCCCTCCCACGGTTCACTCGTCCAACTTCATCAGGTATTCATTCAAAAAACACACACATGCCAGCTGGCTGCACGCCCAGAGACCGCTTACAAGCAGAGAAGGAGAGAGAGAGAGAGAGAGAGAGAGAGAGAGAGAGAGAGAAGATAGGTGGGAGGGTGTTACAGTGAGAAGGGCAGAGAGGGGTAGTGTGGGAGAGATAAAGGCTGAGGGAGGGAGAAAATGAGTAGTAGAGATTAGAGAGAGAGAGGCAGGCAGAATCAGAGTGCATGAAAGAGTGACACACTGAAAACTCATCCAGACACACAGACAGACTTGTACCCAAGGCTGTACCGATGATCTAATGTCAGAAAAGAAATCTTTTAATCAATTTTAAATTGATATAAAAATGTGAAAAGGTGTTATGTTTATAAGATGTAGGGTTATGAATTAAATCAAGGATAGTCACAAGCAAAATCAGAGCTGCTCTCTACATGTCCTCTTTTGCAGATACGTTTGATTTTATCCTCAGATTCAACAAGGCTGCATTTCCCAGTGTTGACCACTAGATGGCATGACTGATTACTGTTGCAGAGGAGTCTATTTCAGTTAGTTAGCTGACCTAGTTAAAAGACCATTTAGAAGTAAATATAGATGAAATGTGCTCCTCAATGCTAAAAGATGTAGCACAGACAGGGAAGAAATGAGCACTCACTTATAAGATGTAACACACACACACATTCCCACTGACTTACACATGTGCAAAAATGAATCCCACGAGACTTAGTGGTCCTAAACACACACTAAAAAGACATCCTGTTTGTGTTGGTTGGTCTTCCTGTCAGCTTCATATCATTCCAGTGTTTCACTCTTCAAAACTGGGTATTAACAGAGGGTGTATGTAGCATATTGCCAAGCAGGGGACATTTCAGTGATTGCTATGAATGTGCTTAGGTGGAATAAGAGAAATATACAAAATGTAGAGTGAGACTGAAAAGTAGGAATCTGAGAGTTATTTGCAGTCTTTTTAAAAATGTATATGGCTTTTTGGTGATCATCTAGTACTGTTCTAATTTTGTGGGGTTTTTTCATGTTGACAGCATAGTTTGTGATTTGCTATTGCTCTGAAAGTTGCAAAATTTCCTTCCTGTTTCAAAAATATTCCACCCATTTATTTTAAAAATATTACTTTCAACAAGATTTGGGCATTTGGGTGCAGCTTTGAAATGATAACATTATTTCAAGTAGGTATTTTGTGTCCACACAGTACAGCGGTTTGCAAATTTGCCTTACAAACAAAAGGTTCCTGGTTCAATTCCAGGTAGGGCCCCCCCCTCCCCGTCACTATGGAGGGTTGTTTCAGGAAGGGCATCTGGCATAAAACCTCTGCTAAATTAACAATGTGGATTAATCTGCTGTGGGGAAAATACAAGGGAGCAGATGAAGGTACATTTGATTTCAAGGTTTTTTAAGCAACACTGCTGCTTTATATATTTGACTTGAAAAGAGAAAAGTTAAAGCAAAAGGGAGACTGAATATGTAAAGTCTGAACGAAAACCAGACTAGACTGTTTTTGTTTCACTGTCCATTTTGTTAAGTCAGGTGACCTCAACAGCACAGCAACATTTGTCTGTTTCCTTAGCAGCTAATTGGAGCCTCTCTGCATTTAATCATAATTCATTTGTGTGGGTTTGTTTACAAGTGAAACCAGTATAAGACAACGAGAGAGGAAGAGAGAGAAAAGTGGGAACAGAGAATGAACAGAAAGAAATTAATCAGTTATGCGAAATATTAGCTTTCTGCTCGGTAATCTGAGGTCCAACTGTGCATGTCTTCTTCAATCAGGTGGCCTGTCTCGTCTGAAAATTTCTCAGTCTTGCTAAAAAGGGTCACAGTCATTTCTGAAAACACAAAACTGTCCCACCACTGACTAACTCCACAGAAGCATTATATCTGTCGTCTTCAAATCTTCCCTAAACCCCAACCCCAAAGAGACTGTTTTGGTTGGATCAGCACATTTTGTAAAATATCCCTATTCAATAATAACTTACTAAGACTTTCACTCCTTCCTCAAAAGCCGTGTTTTAATGTCCTTTAGTCTAAAAGTTCCTCGTTAAATTTCTCCAGCTCCATGGCTGATGGGTTGTATGTACTGTATATATCATGAAATCAAAAAATTCTTTTTATCCATTTTGCAAACATTAAGCTTGAGAAAACAGAAATAGGATTTTTATAAAGTATTTTTGAAAGAAAATGTTCATTTTCTTTAGCTGATCTAATGCTGACATTGTTTTTAATTTTAGTAAACAAGATTACCTCTACTCACACATATAAAACTGAAAGATTTTAATACAGTCCTACCTCAGAAGCAGCAGTCCCTTTGCAATTTATTAGAAATTACCAGACATTACAGGCACTGGGTTTTTCAACAGGCCTCACTCATAACATCAAACCTCAGTCAATGATCTCCTCTTAATAAGAATCAATGAACTGTTAAGTGCACTGAAAAATTCCACTGCAAAAATTGCCTTATTCTGTCTCAGTCTCCTGCCTTTCTGCAGAGCAGAGTACAGTCTCAGTCACAGCCAGTCACTAAGGAAACTGATGAAAAGCTTCTATATATACACACACCCATATACATATCACACACCGCTCTGCTCTCTCTCCCTCTCACACACACATACTGAATCTCTTTGCCACTCTCTCTCTCTCAGTCGCCCACGCAAACTTCACACACGCTATGGTTATGACAACAGCAACCCTCACCATCCTACACTCTCTTTACCCATCAATCCCCCCCTCCGTCTCTGTCGGCAAAAATCTCAGTTCTCTTGTTTATCCATGTCTTTCCATCTGTCTCCAAGTGTATGTGTGACTGTGTGTGAGTGCTTGCGACAGAGTAGGTGTGGAGCCATCTTTATGGTTGCATACCACACACAGACATACATGCTCTCTGCCAGACAGATTTTATGAACCAGTGTTCTCTCGATAATCTATTATTCATAACCTTTTGTAATCTTTTCATAATCATGTTAAAAGTGCCCTCCGAACTTTGAGCCATTTACACAGTCTACAAATATATTTCCCTCCCCCCACACCCGTTCATCTGTGTCTCGCTCACAAACCCTCTGCCAGACTGTGTTAACTTGCTGGCAGTGTAGTGCACTACTTCGGCCCAAGTCACATCCCATTCACAAACATACTAATCCACACACACTATTAGATCCCTGCTAGTCACACACACAAAGAAGTATGCATGTGTGTGTTTGCAGGATTAGGGAGGGACTGGAATGGATGGGCAAATCACTGCTAAGCTCCTCTATTGCTGCATAATCCTACTGAGTACACACGCGCGCACACGCACACACACACACACACACACACACACACACACACACACACACACACGCACACATAAATGTGAAAATATGCAAACATGCTTTCAGATGTGCACACACAAACATTAACAAGTGCTCTCTCATTCATTCTCACACAGGAATCTATTTGCACACACCCACTCACACAAACAATAGTAGTCATCACTGACATTCAAACACACAAATATACAGGCAAAAGTCCAACACACTTATTTAATAACAAATGCAGACATAAACACCCAGATATCGTTTCAAAGACAATATATAATCCTGTTCAGAGAATGTGTATTGCTGTACAAAGGAGAGTAAGAGAGAAATCTGGGATGGGAGGCAGCTGAAGACAAAAAACAACATGTTTTTTGTTAAAGACCCCACTGAAGAAAGAAAAATTAAAATAAAAAGTAAAAGACAGAAAAGAGGAGTGAAAAAGACAGATAAATGTAATCCAAACACTATTCATCTGTTCATTCATTCTGCCCACACAAATATGCCTCTTTTCTCCATTCAACTTACTACTATAACCCTGTAAAACATGCATTACACACAATTTGTATCATTATAATTTGACTAAAACTCAATTAGTATTCAAGAACATGGAAGTATTTCCTCACAAGCATCCATATGGATAAGAATATGACAAAACTTTGTTAAATGCTCATCCACTTGCTTATATTACTTTAGTGGCTTAAACTGGCCCTTCATCAATTTAATAATTTACAGATTTTACAAATAAACAGTATTTTAATAGAAATGTGAATCACAAGTCACTAGACAAATCAATCATCCGGTGACTGTAGTTCAAGTACTGTCACCTAAACCATCTTTTATAGCTCATTCTTTTGTTTTTGGTTTACTCTAACTGCATTTATAACACCGTATCCAGTCAACAAAAAAACCTGTGATAAACTCATTGTAAATTACATATGCTGAAGCCATGTAGTCCTACATAGCGCAAGAGAAAGGCTGCTGTCTTCAACATGTGTTTATTTCAAATTTTCAAATGGTTTCTTTACTTGATATTGCTTCACTGCTTTACTTAAATACTGTTGCTTTATTGTTTTAGGTCATTTAAAAGTTTTGTATCACTAACTCAGACTTATAACTGATAAATCAAGGCTACAATAGTTAAAGAAGATGTTATTTGTTCTTACGACTCTGTTCTAGGATCTCAACTCCTTTCAGCGGGATGTGCATATATTAAAATCCTTGTGGAGAGCAGCAGCAGGAACTCCTTTTACAGAATAAAGCAGGCATGATTTAGTCAACCCAACAACAAAGGGGGAACTAGAGTGGAGGTGGGTCACAAAGTAGCCTGCAGATTTACAGAAACCATAGACGGGATGAAGGAACTTCAATAGCCTGCACTATGTGACATTTTCCAATTGAATGGGTAGAAGAGTACTGCAGGCTGAGATTAACCTTCAAGCTGAACTTTTATGTTATATCCTACAATGTAACCTTGCAACATATGTAGGGTGTGGCTGACAGAGTTTTTTTTTTATTAAACTGATTTCCTTCCCTCCATTCCATTTTTCAAAAAAAGTTTTGTGATGTTCATTTAAGAAGTCCTCTTCAGTGTTTGTAACATCTGATGACTTGTTCATGTAAATGGGACATAGGGAGAAATGCAAGCATAAAATCAGACTCAGTTGACACAAGTAAGATCTTTTAAAATGCGAAATCATGTTGAGGGCAGGCTGACGTGTGTAATGTGTCAGTCTGTGGTGCTGCAGGAAACACAACACTAAAGAGAATGACTGAGGAGACAAATATTAATACATAATGCTACTGGATTTGTTTGTAAGTATACACACGTTTATTTTTCTTGCTTAGCAGAATGAAAAAAGAACTCACGCAAATAGATTTTGGTGATGGTTCCTGCATGTGTCCACATCTTGGACAGAGAACCATACTGCTGTGTTCACTGAAGGTGAACTGCCCTGCTATAATAGACATAGACAGCCAGACTGGCACTAATTGGCATGAATGGGCATGGCAACAGGCATTTTGTGGATGAAGGAGAGGTGAGTGGCTGCTCAGTATGTGTCCTTGTCTGTGAATAATGTGTTCCACCTTTTCAAAGGCACACGGACAAAAATGTCAGACAGGCAGCGGCACTAGTTGAGCACACATTTATCAAAGTCCTCTGTTCTGCACAAACACACATCCAACACCCCTGAGACTCAACAGGACACACGTGCAGTACACACCAAAGCCATACAGTACTCAGCCATCATCCAAACAGACAAATCTACAGGCAGACACTTGCACAACACAATAACAACATGCTCCACAGGTGTCTGCATGCTGCCCAGCAGCATCTCTGCCTGTAAGACCGAAAGCTACATGAAGAACAGAAGAATAGAGCTTAATATAATACCTAAATCCATATGTACATCAATTCATGTTACTCTAACAATCATGCTGAATAATCGTGCTGAGTGCAGAAAGTTTTGTGTGCTGCTAACAATATTTATGTAAACAGCTGAAAATACAGGTGTGTGTGTATTTTTTATATATATATTTAATTTTTTTAACTTTTTTTTAAATTTACACACACAGTAAAAATACAGGTGGTAACTTCTTCACTAAGACATAAAGCATTTAGTCAGAGGGTAACCACAGAGTAAATGTATTTCTATAGTCTTTTAATAAACAGACAGAAAAATGGGATAAAAAAATATCAATTAAGACCACACAGGACTCTTTAATTTCATCAATTAAAGTTTAAAAGGACTGTATACACACAGCAAATAAGGAAACATCTTTACATCTGTAAAATCTAGAGGCTGTTTCAATTTCTGACTATTTACAGATAAGGATATAAGGGATTTCTTGAATGTGAGTGTATATTTACACAATGTTTTCCACCACTATATTCAAAACACTAACACACTGAAGCTGTTCTTTAAGGACATGGTGATCTTAAACACTTTACTAAAGCATTTTATGTTTTTTTTTCCTTTAATTTGTCACATAGCCGCATATGCAATGTCTTTAGCTGGCTCTATGTCTTGCATTTGAAAAACTGTAAATAACCAGCTGAGACTTAATTTATGTCAGTGCTTCAAACTCAATTTCAAATCAAATCGATTTGAATTTAAAGCAATTCATTTTTAGGAATTTCTGGTAAAATATTCAAGTATACACAAGAATGTAGTTGAATTTGCTTCACTTCTACATTCCAACTGCTTTAGACTTTGAGGAGTGAAAGATAAAAAGGAAAGTGACCACACAAGCTTGTTACTGTTTGCCTCACTTTTCCAACATCATTATTTTCAGTTGTTTATGTACACACAAACCTGCACTAAAAGACTAACACATTTTGTGCATTTAGCAAAACAAAGTTGTGTGCAATATTCTTCTGCTTACATGCAGCTGTCTCATGGATGGAAATAATGTGTTTTAGAAGGACACACTCTAACCCTAACCTTACACACACACAGACACACACTTAAACACTCACAAATTGTCTTGAGGGTGGTCGTATGTGTCCTCATGAGACACAACAGTGTCTGACCATGACCCCATTTCAATGCCAAACCCAATCTTTGCCTAGAACACCATGAGTTTGACTGCAGTTATGTAAGCCTTTGCAGTAGTAGAGAAACAGAGGGAGGGACAGATAAAAAAAATGCCAGGCAAGATGGACATGGGGACCAGGAGGGGGAGAGCAAGATTAAAGTACAAGTAAATGATGCAGAAGCAGAATGAAGATAAGAGAGACGGTGAGCGAGACAGTGATGTCACCTTGTAGTTGAACTGCAGTGAGACGGACAGGGAGAGCGAGTAAAAAAGGGAGAGAGAAAGGGATGTTGAGAAACAGACTTAAGAGATCTATTAGCTGATAGAAGCCATGCAGACAGCCCCCCCACTCCTTAGGTAATTGATTCAAGGATATTGTGTTGAATGCTGCGTGTGTGTGTGTGTCCGTGCAAGTGAGCGACAGTGAAACTCTAGCTTTGAGCCTCAGGGCATAAAGTACTACTGCTAAAAATTTCTGTTTCAAACCAGCCACAGGGGCCCACAAGCCAGTGTAGTCCTAGTGCCGGTCCCAAGCCCGGGTAAATGGTGAGGGTTGTGTCAGGAAGGGCATCCGGCGTAAAAACTTTGCCAAATCAAATATGCGGATTCATAACACGACTTCCATACCGGATCGGTCGCGGCCCGGGTTAACAACGACCGCCTCCGGTGCCGTTAGCCAACAGTGTGCCGGTGGAAACTATGCTACTGTTGGCCAAAGACCAAGGAGGGGGAGAGGGGGAAAGCGTGTTAGGAGGCAGAGAGAGAGAAGGAAAGATAGGAGGGTGG
>VUQH01039213.1:0-10940 GCA_015106775.1 Etroplus canarensis
CCCCAGGGTGGTGGAGAATGACCGAGCTAAGATCCTGTGGGACTTCCAGATACAGATGGACAAAATGGTGGTGGCTAACCAACCGGACATAGTGGTGGTAGACAAGCAGAAGAAGACGGCTGTAGTGATAGATGTAGCGACACCGAATGACAGCAACATCAGGAAGAAGGAACACGAGAAGCTAGAGAAATACCAAGGGCTCAGAGAAGAGCTCAAGAAGATGTGGAGGGTGAAGGTGACAGTGGTCCCAGTGGTAACTGGAGCACTAGGTGCAGTGACTCCCAAGCTAGGCGAGTGGCTCCAGCAGATCCCAGGTACAGCATTTGAGATCTCTGTCCAGAAGAGTGCAGTCCTAGGAACAGCTAAGATACTGCACAGGACCCTCAAGCTCCCAGGCCTCTGGTAGAGGACCCGAGCTTGAAGGATCGACCGCCGTTTTTTTTATATGAAAACCTGACTACCCATGCTGTCTATGTCAGCTCTTTCATTATTTATATCTGCATTCTTTCTTTCACTGAAAAATGTCTTAATTTCATCTCTCTCTAAAACACTTTGGTCATCCTTTGCTGTCTGTGTGACATCTGATCAAAAGGTTACACGACTCTGGCCATAAAAACTCAGAAACCACACGACTTACGTGTATCTGATGTTTCTGTTGAGGTTGTCTGCCCGTGCACATCTGGACTGTTTTGTGGGTGTTATTGTTGGGTCTCTCTCTGGATTTTCTGTTCTGACCACTTGTGTGTGTGCAGTTTCATTGTGGACCTCTGAGCAAAAACCAACTCCTGTGTCGAACTGATGCTGAGGATCATCACTGGAGAGCTCAGTGATGAGAACCCATAGTTTCTTAACCCAAAGGTGTCAGATCAGGAGAACACTCTTTGCTGTTTTCAACATTTACAGGACTGAGCACAGTGAATTTAACCCTCAGGCTCACACTAGTCACAAATCAGAGTTGTACTGTAACACACTCAGGCATCCAGTAATGTCCCGAAATGCGGCACTGTGGCACAGAGAATTGAAAATACAGTTGCTCGGCCACATCAGCACCATCTTCACTCCCCTCTACTTCATCTTCTTCCTCAAAATGAAAATGAAGTTGAAGGGTTACTGATTTGTCACACTGGAGGAAATCCAGCCTGAACTGCAGAGGCGAGTACTTGTGATCAAACTGGGACTTTCAGGGAATGATGAAAAACAGCTGCATTGCTACCCCCTGAAACACAAATGGGCCAAATTTACATGTTATAACCTTATGACCGTATCTACTAAATGCTGGAGTTTGCCTTTTGCCAGTATCACATAAAAATACGTGATTTTGTAGCGCTCACAAAACATTTAGTGGCATGCATACAGCCCTTTTACTCCATAAAATGAACCTGCAATAGTCTAAACTTGTTTAACATTCTCATGTCCAAGCACAAGCTGAAGATGGCCTTGATAACACCACTAGGGTCATCACCTTACAGTGTAGAGTGCATTGAGGCAACTTTTGTTATGAATTAATGATATAAATAAACTGAACTGAATTGAATCTACTTAAATTGTTTATACTATATAGATTGTGTCTATTTTGTATTTTTATATTCCTGTCAATATGTCACTTTTTATATTTTTATCTATGTGTGTCTTTTGCTACTGTAATGACTGAATTTCACATTCGTGGGATAAATAAAATCTAATCTTATAAAACTCCTTCAGAGGCTCAGAGTTCAACACAGAACAACGTAAAGAAAGCGAACAGTAAAATGAAATCCATAAGTAGAAAGGTTGCACTGAAACTGCTTCTAGGAGACTGTAAAAAGTGATGGCACGGTTCTGCTGGTATGGTGATTCATAAAGTCAGAGGGAAGAGGAAGAGGAGCCCTGGTGTCTATTTTTAAAATCTTTGGTCATTCAGATATTATTCCAGGTATCTGCCGTCACACGTTTCTGGTGAAACGCCGTGCATGTTCTCAGAGCGGTGAATTCAGTGACAGCTGGATGTAGAATTTGGATAAATCCTTTAAGGAGCACAGCTAGCAGCCAACAGAGAAGCGTCACTGTTCACTGTTATGTGAAGGATCGTGTTTTTCTGGAAATAAGCATAATGATGTTAATTTAAATCATCTCCATGTTAGTTGTTTCCAGTAACGACCAATCAGAAGCTGCACAGCTTTGGTTGGCTCTGATTTTTGCAGCAGGTGACTGTAAATTTAACTCAACCAACTGAACAAAATTTTGAACCATAGTAACCTATAACAGGGAAAGTCACTCTGGAGAGGAGGCCCAGTTAGTTAAATTGGAAATGTGAAGCCTGTACTACGACGTAGGGTTCAGGGCTTAATGGGCTAACTTCAGATTTAACTGTGGGTTTCCAGGAGCGTAAAAAACCACCTTCGACTCACCCTGGAAAAAATCTATTGGTCAGTGGACGATGGTAAGGGGGTCTGTAGTTTTAAGAGACCTCCTAGAAGCTTTGTCATTCCCTAAATAAGAACCTTCAGCTTCTCCCTCGTATTTCTCCATAGGGTCACCACAGCAGACAAGTCCACAGGTGGGAGGGTCTTTTGTCTCCACCTGGGCTCGATGCACAGATCTTTGGCTTGTGAGTCATTTCCTGATATGTGCCCAAGACTGATGATGCATCCATCAGAGCGTGTGTGTGATAATTAAATGTGCTTAAAGTCGTAGAATAAAGCACTATATGAATGAAGCTTTCAGTGCTCAGGTAGAGCAGAAAAGCTTGATATAAGTATCTGTCTTTTTACCACTTTTTGTTCTTTATTTGCTCTCAAATCGTCCAGCACCACCAAGAGAAAACCTTGTCGACATTAGCAAACATCTAAAAACATTAATTTAATGGAATACAAAAATATTAAATATGATGAGTCTATTAACTTACACAGTTTCCATTCTCAACACCTTTCCTTCCTGGTGTTAGAGTGACATTATTACGTTCATGCAGTGTTTTGAATATTAGCATATAGCTTACATACTGCTCAGCATGTCCCCATTCGGACAGTCCTGCTCTCAGCCTGTATTCTGTGTATAAGAGCGTCACATTTTTCTGATGTAATACTTCTCCTTTGTAAACTTGGTGACAGTTAAGTGACGTATGTTTGCGATTGGCTGTATGCTGCCAGCACTGCCTGCCTGGGTCACGGTGAGTTCATGTGTCACTGCTAACCCCATGAAAAACCACACACAAGAGTCAGGTTTTGCAGGAGAGAGTGCAGGGATGTGGACCCAAGATGCAGACTGATAAACTGAAAAGGCTTTATTAGCCACTCACCCAAAAAGGGGTTGCAAAGTCCAAGGTCATAAACTCAAATGAAACTGACAGGAAACATACTAAATGACATCGAGGACGCGACACAGAACTGAAGAGACACAGAGTAGAAATGCACACAGACTAATGAGCAAACGACAGACAGGAGGGGGAGGAGCACAGGTGACAACAATCACGGGCAGGAAGTAAAAATCAACACAAAGCACAAGACTAAACAGGTTTCAAAATAAAACAGGAAACAGAACACACGACATGAGCACAAACTTGACGAAGGACAGGAAAACAGACAGGGAGACATATCCAAACGAAACCAAGGAAATACTTAAGAAAAGAGAACTGAAAACTCAAAACCGTGACAACAAGTGAGTTCAAGTGAATGGATCGAGCGTGTTGCTGTGGCACAGATGCAGGAGCACGCTGTTCCACCTGAGACGTGGACACCTGGCGGCAGCTTCGTCGTGGCCTCTGTTTTTGTGTGTTTTCACTGATACATGCTGCGAGTCGACAGAAGGATCGGCAAACCTCAGAAAATGCTGATTTTTAACATGCTAAGCTGTTCCCTTGCTCGTACTCTTTACTGTAAAGCCTCTTTCCTCCAGAATCAGTGATGCCTGCAGCCTTTCTCCTCTCCGATGATTAATTGAGTGAAAAAAAAAACCCAGCCGGCTGTTCTGAACCTGCCTCCCCATGCTGGAGAGCTGGGAGTGGAAAACCCTTTTGTTTTAAGGGGTCGTGGGATGTAATGCTTACACTAAAACAGATAATCCGCATCCACTAGAAGTCTCCTTTCTCCTTGACAGAAGGATAATGCTCTGTACCTGCTGTTATATCTACTGCCATCTTCTCTCTCAGATGTGATCGATGCTGTGGCTCATGCTTGCCATTTAACAGATATACACCATTAACTGTACCATGGCATCCAAATCTAACCGGAGGTGCTTTCCAAAGGCCAGTAAGTAAATTGAAATGTCTTTCTAAAGCTTGATCTTTAGTGGCCTTTAAATAGAAGAGAAATATCATGGCACGAGAGAGGGGGAAAGATGAAGTAGAGGTAAGAGAGAGGAGATAGCGAGAGCAGGGAGTGTTAGCTTCACTGAAGGAAAGACGATGAAGAAAAGTGTGAATGTATTAAAAAATACAAAGAAGTGTTGTTACAGAGATTAAAGACTATCCTTCCAATAATCATTAATGCTTCAAACATCCAAATTAAACACGATTCTCACTTTATAGACCCTACTGTAACCCCCATAGGTTTTACTTAGTAAAAACTTTGAATAATACAAAATGCAAGAAATTTCAAACATTTTTCAGTCAAAACAGTTAGATCTTCCCTGATCATCTAAGCTCTGTACAGCCTATTTATGTGATCATGTCAGGTTACAGAGCCACTGATTACACATTTTAAGAAGTATGAATTATCAAAGTCAAAAGGGGTGATTTTAGCAACATGAAGAACCTTGGACATCCACTGAAGACAACAGTGGCTGATGATCACAGGTCCCTTTCCATGGAGGAGAAAAACTCCTTTAAAGCCATCAGCCAGGTGAAGAACATGTTAGGAATTGGTGCTATATAAATAAAACTGATTTGAATCTCATGAAGTCTTCTGATTATAGTTGATTAGATAATGATATGAATCACCAAAAGTCTCCTCAAGGCACTTCATACTGTAAGGTAAAGATCCTACAGTATTAGAGAGAAAAACCCACAATCACACCATCCTCTATGAGCAGCATTTGGTGACTGTAGGAAAGAAGAACCATCCCTGTTAACAGGAAGACACCTCCAACAGAACCAGGTTCAGGGAGGGGCAGCCATCTGCCTCAACCAGTTGGGGGTGAGGAGAGAGAGAAGAGAGAAAGGAGAGGAAAAAGAGAGACACAAGGGGGGCAACCAGTTAACAGACCTTATTTACTACATGAATAAAGAACTCCCAGAAAGAAACAACAAGCAGTAAAGACGTGAAAAGGACAAAGGACGGCACCCCTTCTCTGGTGATGCCCCCTGGGTTTCAGACTTCAGGCAGTCATTGCCCCAAAAGACAGTCAGCAATCAAGGATTAAAAATTAACATTTCATTTTTTGTTATCCAATTAGATTTGAGCCACTGAAAATAGAGGAGTGCACATGTTATCCCTTCTCTAGCTTCCACACAGTGCAAAGACGTGACTCTAAATAGGCTGTAGGTGTGAATGTGAATGTGCCTCTGTGTGGTGACCTGTCCAGGGCATTTCCATCCTGCTGGGATAGTTATTTTACACACCTTTATTAAGACTTACACACATTGTTGGGAAAAATTAAATACAGGTTTAAATGAGTTTTTGGTGTTAGAATAATCTACAATACTCGGC
The DNA here is from genome assembly GCA_015106775.1 of Etroplus canarensis. Taxonomy (NCBI): domain Eukaryota; kingdom Metazoa; phylum Chordata; class Actinopteri; order Cichliformes; family Cichlidae; genus Etroplus; species Etroplus canarensis. The sequence continues at coordinate 5,622 of VUQH01039213.1, forward strand.
TTTATTTGGTCTCTCAAGGACGTGCAGAAGTTGTGCAGTAAATCTGCGGTTGTGCATCATTCCCCTCATAACTCCCCCCTCCCTGAGATGTATTAGGCTGCAGCTGATGGAGGAATTGTTGATTCCAGTCGGACAAATGCCTCTGTGCTCTCACCCCAGTGTCTTCTGTCACCTTCGCTCATTAATTGATATCACCTGACTCAAATTAACACATAAACTGATGTTACAAAGTGTTCCTTTGGCTCACATCTTCCTTTCTTATCATAAAAATAAAAGATTTTTGTCTTTCTCTCTACGTGTCTCTGTCCTTCTCTCTGACAGTGAGCGGCAAAGAACCAATGGGCCCTATCGGCCCCTGAAGACCAGCCTCAACCCCCTATTGCTCACCCAACCTCATTAACTCAAGCCCCTACACTCTCACTGTTAGTCACAATTCAGAAAGCATGCAGCCCAGAAAGCAGAGCAAGGCAATTACAAATGCAGTCTTGCATATTTGTGTCATTTATTCCTATAGAACAGCAACATGGACACCCTAAAGTGTGACACTAACTGGCTGCTGTGGCAGAAAAATTCTGAAATATTTGGAAACACACAGCAGATCCCAGGACCTCCCACCGGTGATGTCACACAGGAATCCTTTATGAGTTAGCAGTGAATAATAAATGTGTCCACACTTTGGAAATCATCACAATGACAGAATGTAAAAGCCCCACTATTGTAACAAGATTTATCCAATACTGCTATAATGAAATAAATTATCGTGAAATTACCTGTTTTGTCGTTTTGCAGAGGACCCAGCAGTATCGTCCTCTAGGACCCTCTTCAGGTCCCCAGACCCCACTTTGTGAACCATTGTCCTAAGCATTGTCCTATTAGCAGCCTGCCAGGCTCCCAGGGACAAAACCTCCTGAAAAGGATGGTTAAACTGTCACGATTGTGTGTCTGTGTGTGTGTGTTTAACCAAACCCTGTTTCATCTGTCCTCATGTGAGAACAAAGCAGGTCCACATGTGGTCCACTAGATGGCAGTGTTGTGTACTACAGCGCAGTGCGTGGACCTTCAGAGGAGCATAGAAATGCATGACACACCTGAAAGTGTGAATACTTACCTTTCATGATGTATATACCACACACATACTTTAGGCAGAATTCTTAATGATTTATCTGTTCTGATGATTATTTTCAGTTGTGACTGATCCAAACATTCACTTCTTGATTCATTCTTCAGTTTAAACCATCAGGAAATTATCTTTAAAATGACGTTTTTCTAAATCTGAATCTGAATTCAGACTGCCTGTGGGAGAAACAGAGAAGTCACAAAAACAAAGACTAAAAAAGCTGCTTACATATTTAAGGGAATCGATGTCAGCTCCAGTCAAGCCTGTTCATATCATATACAGTTATACTAATAAATTATTATTTATTTTCATTTAAATTACTGTTTGGGCTGAACACCGTTTTAGCTCTGGTGCAGTCAGTGAAACCTCATGTCATGTCTGAGATTATAACTCAGGATAACACAAGCTTTGACAATTAGTCTATGAAATATCAAGCTTTAAATGTTTTTTGTCCTAATCTATGAACTATTTCCTGAGAATGTATTTGTCTTTATTCAGAAAGCATCGAGAGTGACTGACACCCACAAATTTAGTTTAGGTATTTATTTCCAATAGGTGAAGCTAATGACATGAGCAGAGTTGTAGGTACAGACAGGAGCAGCGAGTTCAGAGTGACAGCTTCTGATCTGATATGAAGCTGCTATAAAAAAGAAAACCTGAAGTTGGCAGAAAATAAGCAAATAAATAACAAAGCTGTGTATCAGTGACAGAGCTGCTGCTGCTGCTGCTTGTGTTCATCAAAAACACTGAAACATGGAAAGTCCTATAATATCTGACATAGTAACACGGTAACTGAAACAGCAAAGGTTCTAAAATTAGATTATTTTTGACATATGGGGAAAATGCACATTTATAATTGAAATAACTGAACTTTCTATGTCATGTAATTTCACGTTTCTACACTTCAGTATTGTAACAATACATATAGCTGTTATAGCTGTACTTTATGCTGACAACTGTACAGGAGCCTGTAGTTACTTTAAAGATCAAGATTCACAAAACACATCAGCTGTGAAGCAGGAGCAGCTACAGCTGACCGGCTACAGTATTAAAACATCTGCATTTTACTCAGTTTAAATCAGCACATCATAATAATTACAATATAATAACTTGTAAAAATTTACAGTTACAATGTGCTTTTGTTTTTTAGTATAAAAGACGGAATACATAGGAACTGAACGATTGTATTTCATTGTTGCCTACACATGAATGCATTATAATGTTAGTCAGTTAGTAAAAACAGCTAAATATATTTTAGTGAAATTAGCTTAAGTTAGTGGACAAAACGTAAACGTGGAAAAGATGAAATAAGTCATTATGATTAAAAGTTCATGCATCAGATACTGTACAGTATGGTTGGACTGCAGACGTCCTGAGCTGGCGCTGAAGTGACGTCTAAATGAAGTTCACCTATGATTGTGAAAGAGGGAATGATGGGAGAGAGAGGGCAGCAAAGAGAAAAGAAGACTTGCCTCCAGAGGATTCTGTTCTCATTAGGCTCTTACTCCATTTATTAATAGCCAGTCATTGGGGTTGCAGGGAAATTTCCGTTGCCTGCCACTATGCATGTAGGAGTGATTTTTCTTTCACTCAATTGGCTTACCGTTGCACTATTGGGCCTGGGAGTGAGTGTGTGTTGTTTGAAAGTGAATCCCTCTCCCTTTTGTTTCGCTCTCCTTCTCTCTGTCTTGCACACTTCAGTGGAAAACTGTCAAAGTTATTGGGAAAGTAAGAATGGTGTACAAGCTGATAAAAATGTCCTGCTATTGGTTGTCAGACATGTCAATATGTGTGTGTGTGTGTGTGTGTGTGTGTGTGTGTGTGTGTGTGTGTGTGGAAGTGGACCTGGGTTTTTCTCTCTCTCAGCTCATTTCATATGTTTTATGAGGGTTGAAGCAGCCACATGGTATGGATATATTTAGCTGCTGCTTTCACTTTTCACCCTTAATTTGTCGTTTTATGTCGTGTTTAAGTCTCTGAAGTTAAGCAGAAAGCAAGTGTTTGCACATAAAGAAAAAGAGAAACAGGTATGAATTATCGTGCAGGGCAGAGTTGTCCTGCTACCTGCAAACGTACACTGCAGCATGTTAGTGAGTGTGTAATGACACAGATTTCACAGAGATGTGCAGAGGAGCTTGTGTGTCACTGCTTTTTGCTGGTGTTGCTTCTACTTATACTTCAGTGTGGAACTCAGTCCCAAATCTATTCTTTCTAAAGCGTGTGAGAAAAATGGATCTCAGATCTCAGAACTGCTGATCACAGCAGTTTTTTCTAAACATTATTAAACAGGATGAAATTATGGATTTATTTCCATCCTAATGCCAGGAAAGCTTACATGCAAAGTATTTTAGCAATATACATTTAAATCCACATACTTTTGGACAGTGAGATTTTTTTTTATAACACTGAATGAAGTGCCAACTAGCAGCTTTAATTCATGGGCTTTAACCAAAGAAGTCAGGACCCACACGGCCTGATCTCAGTGCTAAACTCTGTTTTATCACTGACGTTATCTCTGCTGTTAATGTAAGTAACAGCAAGGAAGGCTGGACCCCAAACTCCGGTGTTCACTGGCTATGATTTGGGTCCATAATTTCATTACTTACAACAAGTACGGAACTATGATGAGTTCTGTACTTGCTGTAAGTAAGTAATTTCCATCTCACCATCAGCTGTAAGGATGCTACATATTTTTAATCTGATCTTTAATTACTGACTTGTTTTTTATTGCATAAAATCGCAGGGCGGCACAGTGAACCAGTGGTTACCACTGTCACCTCACAGCAAGAAGGTCCTGAGTTTGAAACTACCATCTAGCTGGGCCTTTCTACATGGAGGGTGGACATTCTCCCCGTGCCTGCAGGGCTTCTGTCTGGGTACTCCAGCTTCCTCCCTTCATGTGGTTTTATCTTTATTTAAGCAGGAACTGAACTCTTGGATTAAGAATCTTTTGTCCTGATCTGTCAGAGGCAGGAGAAACCCTGACCAAGCAAACTCCACACAGCAGGGTCCTACCTGGGTTTAAACCCAGGACCCTTGTGCTGTGAGGCAGCAGTGCTAACCACCTTGCTGCATGTTACGCTGTGCTAGATTGTTAAATTGCTTGTGAGTGTGATTGGTTGTTTCTCAGTGTTAGCCCTGGGATAAACTGCTGACCTGTCTGTGGTAGGCTCATGACCCCCATGACCCAATATTGGATAAATGTTTAAGAAAATGAATGGATGGATCTCAGAAAACATTGCTGAATTGAAATTTTCATTCCCTGAAGCCCAAATGAACTTTTTTTGACCTGAAATTGATGTGAAAAGAGAAAGAAACTCCAAAAAACAGAAATAGCAAATAGTCATATTTAATGAGCTGTCATCTGAGACTATTTGTCTTAAAAATGACTTTAAAGACACATTGACTATCAAAAATGTTGCCAGTTTTCTATCAATTGACTAATCAACTCATTATGACTGCTCATCGCACTGGTTGGTGTTGTTGTGCTGAGGGAAACAATGACTCTGACATATTGTGAGGGTCACTGACAGCCTCAGATGTTTGCCTTGGGTTTTAGTTACAGGTTAGTACAAGTTTCATTAAACAGTCTGACTTGGATTCAAATGTTACGCATCATCCAAAAATCCACGTCCATCACTCTCTGGAGCTGTGATTGTTCACACTGATGTGCTACTTTTAGATGGTTTATAGAAAATATGATACTGAATGCCACCAGCCTTATCTTGAAAGATCCTGTTTATGATAAGTATTACAACAAATGAACAAAGTAGAGTTCAAATATGTACCATACTACACACAGCACCGTAATGTCAAACAGTGATACATCTGAGAATGCAGCAGAGGTGAGAACAATCACTGAAAAGTGTGTGTGTGTGTGTGTGTGTGTGTGTGTCTATTTTTTCCTGCCATTACTGGTAGAGTCCATCACCATCATCAACAGCAGGGTCAACCAGAGGACGACCATCTCTTATTTACACGGCCATACACACACACACACACACACACACACACACACACACACACACACACACACACACACACACACACATATATATACATAGATATAGTTATAGATATATAGATACATACACACACACACACACACACACACACACACACACACACACACAGGAATACACTGGAATGTGCAAAGGCAAAAGCATAAGAACTGTAGTTGAGGGGAGATGCAATGAGGTGGC
>VUQH01039214.1:0-15806 GCA_015106775.1 Etroplus canarensis
AAGGTTTACAAGACGGTGGTGAGACCTGCTATGATGTATGGTTTGGAGGCGGTGGCACTGACAAAAAGACAGGAGGCAGAGCTGGAGGTGGTAGAGCTGAAGATGTTGAGATTTTCCCTGGGATTGAGCATGATGGACAGGATTAGGAATGAGTACATCAGAGGGACAGCTCATGTTGAGAAGTTTGGAGACAAAGTCAGAGAGGCAAGGCTGAGATGGTTTGGACATGTTCAGAGAAGGGAAAGTGGATATATTGGACAAAGGATGCTGAGGATGGAGCTGCCAGGCAGGAGGAGAAGAGGAAGACCACAGAGAAGATTGATGGATGTAGTGAAGGAGGACATGCAGAGGGTGGGTGTGAGGGAAGAGGATGCAAGGGATAGGGTGAGATGGAGGCAGATGATCTGCTGTGGCGACCCCTAACGGGAACAGCCGAAAGAAGAAGAAGAAGTAGTCACGTTGATTTCGGACCAACTTAATCTAAAAGTATGATGAATAGCTTAAAGACTTTAAAACGTTTTTTTTTCAGTGAAGAATTATGTAAAAAAAAAACAAAAAACAACTTTATTTGAGCATTTGGACATTGACACAGCTGTTGTAACTGTATCTCTGTACACCCCCACAGGGGCTTTCAAGATGTGACAAAACTAAAGGCAGAGAAACCCACAAACAAACCCATAATTAAACCCTAAAAAATGTAGTATCAGAATACATCCATGGACATGCATCTATGTCTGCTGTATCTACAGTAGCTACATGTATATTCACACTCGTAGAACAGTGCTAATACTGCGAACTTCACAAAGTCTCATTAAATTCATCTTGTCTGAATGGAAATTGACTCCCTGGACATATGTACTGCCTTCCCATCCTATATTCACCCAGGTTTTCCAGGTTTTGCTCTGCCCCAGGCAAATGTCCCACAGACTTGACAAAGTGTCGCTGGTTGTTTTATAGATTTAAATGTCTTTGCATGCAGTGAAACTGATTTGATGACATATCTTTCTGGATGTTTCTACCAGTGCTGCCTATGCCAGCTATGCTTGTCTGTGAGATGGGGAGGAGGGAGGGAGCAATGGATGGATGTGAAGAAAAGAGTGAAAGCTTACTTGTCTGGATGGACTGACTTACTCACTTACTTTCTGCATCCATCTCTTTCCCACTTTCAGTCTCAGCATCTCATCTCCTCCCACATACTCTCACATTGAGTGAGGAATCAATCCTTCTCACTTCTATTATCTCCCCCTATCTATCTCTGTCGCTCTTTCTGCCACTTTATTCTGCCCATTCTGTACCAATCGAATACGCCTGCTGTGGGCACGAATGAGTCCCGCAGCAATCATACCACGTCCTCATTAGGCCTATTCTATTGGCCCGCCTTATCTTGCTTCATCCCTTTTCCCCTATAATTGGACAAAAACCTCTGCCTACCTGTCAGCAGCAGCCCCAGTACAAATGCTGCAATTTATCCTTTACTGCCACAGGGTATCTTAGCCCTATGTAGGTTTTGACAATGGGACATTGCTGTCCAGTGTCAATTATAGCAAACAGATGAATCCTAGCAAGTCAGGTCCGACAATGCCCACCACCACCATTGCAACCTTATGGATAATGAATGTGGTGCTGACAGAAAGATGTATCTTTTGAAAATGAACACTCACTGGTCACTTTATTAGTTACACTTGTTCAACTGCTTGTTAAAGGAAATCTCTAATCACATGGCAGAAATATGATACACGTGGGCATGTAGACATGGTCAAGAGGATCTGCTGAAGTTGAAATGGAATGTCAGAATAGGAAAGAAAGGTAATTTTTGTTGGGAATGGACTAACCTGACTTGTTCCTGTTCCGATACAATAAAAATACCTTGGCTGTGGGTATCCACTGAGTATCCATCCAATATCAGTGTTAAATATGTGTTCCTCCCTGTGAGAAATACAGCTGTGGTAATCATTTTTACATGTAATGAAACTTCACTCTCCTAACTTGGTATTTGGAACTTTGAATTGAGCACATATCTGATATCTGATCCAAATGTCAGATTGAAGTGTCCCTAGTTTACATTACTTTGAACTAGTGTCTTTTGCCAGTAGCTCACAGTTGTTGTCATGTTGAGCTCAATGTTGACTGCTTCAAAAAAATGCAACTATAGTGTAGTTACATTTGTAATTAACAAAACAACTAAATGAAAATTAGCTTAGATGGCTAGGCCCAAACAGAAGGAATTAGTGAAAGGCTGAGTAGCTCTAGAGAGAGAGTATTCTGTGAAAATCCCGTATCAAGTACTATGATGTATGGGTTTGAGAGGATTGCACTGACAAAAGAAAGGAAGGAGAAATGAAGGTGACAGAGCTGAAGATACTGAATGTTCATTGGGGGAGACCAGTATGGACAGGATTAAAAATACGTAGATCAGAGGTGCAGCTCAGGTTGAGCAGTTTAGAAATGTTCAGAGGAGGGATAGTGGATATGTTGGACAAAGGATGCCGAAGATTGAGCTGCTGGGCAGGAGGAGAAGAGGAAGACCGACCACAGAGAAGGTGTATGGATGTAGTCAAAGAGGACGTGCAGAAGGTTGCTGTGTCTGAAGAGAGTGTAAGGAATGGGAAGGAGATGGAGGCAGGGGATCCTCTGTTGCAACCCCTAATGGGAGCGGGGACAAAGATATATATATGATGATTCTGGCTATGTTAACACTTTATGTACTCTGATTGTGTTGCTGCATGCGACAATAAATAGATTTTCTATTTTAGATCTACCAGTTCAGTGAATAATGACTTCAGAGATGTGTCTTGGTTTTCACATTCACCCTCTCCTTAAACATAGGTTGTGGTAATAATATGTCCCTAGTCCTTGGTTTGTGTAGCATAATGTCACTGCTCTCACCCTAATAATTTGATTTAAATCCCAAAATAATGACTTGGCCATGGTGAAAATTGAGTGTTTTGATGGTAGCTTCAATCCAACTTGGTCAATTTTAATTCAGCTCTTGAAGATGGTAAACCTAAATTATATAACTCAGGTGTCAAGTAAGAGTATGTAGGCAACACTTACACAAAGCGTCAGGGAAAATGTTGACAATTCATAATTTCGCCAGTTTTTTTAGTTAGCCCAATTGTGAGTTACTCAAACAAAATGTAATTACAATGTAATAACATTAATTAAAGCTGCAACTAAATTAAGTGAAATAGCACAGATGCCTTGACATAAGTAGTGGGCTGAACATGAGAACAAGCATTCTGTGAAAATGTCAAGCTGGGTCAGGGGTCCAAAGATTAAGAAAAGCCTTCAGCAAGCTGAGTATGTAACAATATGTTATGTAGCCATTTGTTTGTGCTTATGTGGAGCTACATTTTGGTACGTTAGTGGCTGGCTGTAAATCTTTATTTTAATGTTGAAAGAATGGAAGTTGCATTGGAATTATAGTTTTTATTTGTTTACAATCTTCTTATACAACTTTGCTGAAGAAATGTGTGAATAAAGTAAAATGAAAGTTTAAGAGTAGCCTATGAGGTGATTAAGATGTGGCATAAACACCATAAACTGCTGTCTTGTATCAGCACTTGGGGCTGTGGGTGGTGGTGTAATGATGTAGGAGATGTTTTTTGGCACAGTTTGAACCATTCGAACACCACACCCTATCTGAGATTTTTGCATGAGTGCGTACCATCTTCTAATGGCTACTTACAGCAGGACAACGTGTCTCGTCACAAGGTTCATGTCAGCTCAGTCTGGGTTCTTGAACATGGCAATGAGCTCCATTTATTTAATTACTTCCACAGATCCCAATCCTTTTTAAATGCAGTGGGAGCATTGCATTATTAAAGTGACGCTCACAAATCTGCAGCCACAACCTGATGTTATCATGTCATTATGAATCCAAATATATGAGGAATGTCTCCTCTACATTATTGAATCTGTACCATAAAGAATTGAGGCATGTCTGAAGACAAAGGAGTCCAACTATGTACTGTCAAGCTGCAGCTTAATACAGTTTCAAGCTTTCTTAGTCTAACTCAGTAGTTCTCAAGCTTTTTCTGGCACACCTAACTTCAGAAGCCCCCCACCCCTCTACGCCACACAAAAATGCACAATCCACACCCTCCATGCCCCATACTTTTATAAATTACAAAAATAAAAACAGATCTGTGTTAAATTTTACTTAATTAAATGTACATATCATCAGTGCAGTAGTATCAGCAAACTTTTGTTTATTTTTTCTAAACACATCATATCCATTTACCTTAGTTTCACATCATCTTTTTCACCTGGTTATCCGTGCCCCGCCAGTGGCTCCTACCATACAATTTGAGAACCACTGGTCTAACTAGACAAACTTAAGCTCCTTATTTCTGTTTTTCCACCATAACTAAGGATTTAAAAGTATTGCTTGTTTGGAATGGTTCCACAGGGCTCCTTTTCAGAAACTGAAACCAAATTCAGCTTCTGAAAAGGAACATTGCGGGGGCAGTTGTGGCTCAGGAGGTAGAGCAGGTTGTTCTCCAGCAGGAAGGTTGGTGGTTCGATCCCTGACTTTTCTAGTCTACATGCTGAAGCATCCTTGGGCAAGATGCTGAACCCTAAATTGCTCCCGATGCGTCCATCAGAGTTAAATGCTCTTAAAGGCATAGAATAAAGCGCTGTGTAAAAGAGGAATGAGGCTTGTAGTAAAAAGTGCTTTGAGTGCTCAGTTAGCATAGAAAAGCACTATATAAGTACCAGTCCATTTACCAAATTTCTTTAACACAACCAAGACCTTTATCCTAACAGTTCTTTTGGGTCATTATTGTTAGAGCAGGCATTTTTACAAGATACCTGTGTTTTGTGGCTGTTTTGAAATAGATATTTTCCCCTCAGATGTCATTAAAGTCTTTCAATAAAAAGGCAGAGCTGTATGCATAAACACAGTATAGATACATTTGTGAACAACTTTTATCTAGAAGAAAAAAAGGAAAACTGTATATCAAAGCATACATACTAATCCTATTGTTAACAGAGCATGTGTTACAAAAAAACAAAACTATTGTTAACATAAACTTTACCTTTAGAAAATATATATTTTTTAAAAATCAAGGTACCAGTTTGTGTATAGATTTTTTTTCTTGGAAATTAACCCTCACGCTTAAGTCTGGACTTTTAGTCTTGTGTGTAACAGTCTCACCCGTTCGCTGTGTGACCTGTCACTTCCTCAGGGGAAGCAGGAAGAGGTTCAGATGTGTTTCCTGTTGAAACAAGCTGGCATAGCCCTGGGTCTGAAAGCAACAGGAAGGAGTAGGGTTTCCTTACAGTATATCCACTGCACATTACAGCAATCGGCATTAAACTTAACTTCATCCCTAGCTATCACAAGGCATTAACAGCTACCTAAATACGCACTGAAGTCCTCTTTTTTTTTTTCTTTTTTTTTGCGTCAACTCTTCTGATGAAATGCATCCATTCAGTGTCATATCTTGTGACTAATCCTGGCCAGACTTTTTACTTTCATTATGATTTCCTCAGATAAAGGGCTTTGCTTGTCACAGCATGTATAATTGGTTTGCTGCTAATGAGCTGTGTAGGACCGATCATACTTTACTTAAAAGTCTCCTAAGAGATTTTAAAAAATATGAAAAAACTCTATGGATATGCTGTCGATTGAGAAAGTTTTACCATATTTAGAACTACATATATTTTATCTTTAACGTAAATAAGTAATATACTGAATGAATATCAGCCGTCTTGTTTTGAGGTTGATCATATCACTGGTTTCCATATAAGCATTAAGCAGCGGCATGTAGTGTTAAATTTGTTATGAAAGATACACATTTCTATTATGCCTGCACAAATGAATCAAATACTTATATTAATATCTGGATGATATGGGGGGACAAATTAAAACGGCAACAAGTTAAACTAGTGCACACTGTGCAGTGATTTGCAATTAAAAGAAAGTATGGCTGTGCCCATAGAGAAGCTGAACTCTCATTGCATAATGTGGTGAGTCAGAATTGTTTGGTTTTGCACGTGTATGCTTTGTTGAAAATGTATATCATTTCTCTTTAAAAAGATGAAAACACAACAAGGCAAACATAGATAAACCTATCTGGAAAAAATTTATTTTAAGTTTTCTTTCCACAAGTCGTCGTCGTCGTCTTCTTCTTTCGGCTGCTCCCGTTAGGGGTCGCCACAGCGGATCATCTGCCTCCATCTCAGCCTATCCCTTGCATCCTCTTCTCTCACACCAACCCTCTGCATGTTCTCCTTCCACCAGAAATTGTCTTTGATGTAGCATGGCCATTGATGTTTACACAATAATAAAAGCTCCCACGTATTGCTACAACTTGCTCATAAGTTTGAATCTAATTAATTTGATTTTTCCCTGATGCCCAAAGTAATTACAACAAAGGAATCTTTTCTAGCTTCTTTTGCCTTTTGGTTGTCTCAGTGTAATTTTTCATTTTTGTTTCATGTAACACTGTTGATAGACCAGCTATTGTGAATTTTAGACTGTGTGCTTTAACTGTTTCTAAATCCAACTGTCTTAATTTTCAAAATGCTATTTTTCAGCCAAACCATATTATTTTAGGTCTAATAAACCTGAACAATGGTAAAATGGCAGTAGAGTTGAAAGATCTACTCCATAGTCTGATTGTCCTGTTGTCTTCCTGTGGGACAATGCTCAGACCTTCTGCTCCCTGGCAACCTCACTCTTCCCAACCACCTTCTCCAGCTTCTTGGGGGCACCAAGGTGTTACCAAGCCAGCCCAGAATTTTAGTCTCTCCAGCATGTCCTGTGTCTGTCCCTGTGTCTGCCCCTGTGTCTGCCCCAGACCTCCTCCCAGTTGGACATGCCTGGAACACCTCACCCAGGAGGCTTCCAAGAGGCATCCTGGTCAGATACCTTAACCACCTCAACATTTTTGATGAGGAGGAGCAGCGGCTCTACTCAGAGCCCCTCCTGAATGACTGAGTTTAGAGCCCAGCCACCCATCACCGGAAACTAATTTCTGCCACTTATATCCATGATCTCATTCCTTTGGTCACTACCCAGAGCTTGTGACCATAGGTGAGGGTATGGACGTAGATCGACAGTTACATTGAAAATGTCTCTTTCTTTCTTACCTACAACAGATCACTCCACTCTTCTCTCACTCCTGAACAAAACCCCAAGATCGTTGAATTCTTCCACTTGGAAGTGCTTTGCTTAACACGGAGTGGGCATGCCACCCCTTTACAGCTGAGAACCATGGCCCCAAACTTGGAGGTGCTAATCCTCGACCCAGCCCCTTCACACTTGGCTGCAAATTGCCCCAGTGCTAGCTGGAGGTAGTTGTTTGATATAGCCAACAGACCCACATCATCTATGAAAATCAGAGACTACATCCTGAGGCCACTGAACCCTACACCCTTCACTCCTTGGTGGCACCTTGAAGTTCTGTCCATAAAAATTATGAACAGAATAGGTGACAGAAGGAAGCCCAGTCCAGCACCCATCGAGAATGAACCAGACTTACTGCTGGCAATATGAATCATGTGGTCACTACAGTTTTGCAGGGACCAGATAGCTCGCAATAACTTGCCTGATATCCCATACTCCCGAAGCACCCCCCACAGGACACCTAGGTGGGTGCATCAGATGCCTTCTCCAAGTCTGGAAAATGGATGTAGACTGGTTGGGCAAACTCCCATGCACCCTTGAATATCCTTGAGAGGATAAAGAGCAGGACTAGTGGTCCATGACCAAGATGAAAACTGCATTGTTCCTCCTGAATCTGAAGTTCCGCTAGTAGACGAATTCTTCTCTCCAGTACCCTGGTGTAGACCTTCCCAGGGAGGCTGAGAAGTGTGATTCCTCTGAAGTTTGAGGTATCATCCTGTTTCCTCTCATTTGATGAAGGGTCAGTGTACCCACTCCACACATACGCACAGACACACACATTCATTTCAAACAGGCCCAGCCTGCTGGGGAGACTTGCAGGTACAGCTTTATTTAAAAGTTTTGTTTCCCCAACACTAAATCAGCGTTTTACAGTTTATCTAAATATTTTGGGTTAGAAAAAAATTTCCCTACTCCACTTTTTCTCCCTGCTGTAACCAGATTCACGTTGTTGGGAAGCTTTCATTGAACTGAATAATGAAAAGAAGTTGTCATGAACTGAAAGAACATTATCTTTACATTACAATGTTCTGCACATTAATGGTAAAGCACTGTTGGTGATTACTCTAATAAACATTGCAATTCCGTATTGGCACATGCTTAAGACAGGGTTTTGAAATGGAGAAGGATGCTCTGTTAAAGCTTTTACTCTAACGTTGAGAGTTTTTGATGGTAATTTGTAGATTTTACTGTATGTTTTCATTCATTTGCTGTCCTTTGTATTTTTATGCCTGTCATTTCTCACCTGCTGTCTGTGTTTCTTCCTTTCTGTCTTTCTTCTTACATATTTGCCACATATAACAAGTACTGGAGAGTGAGCTGCTTTCATTCTCAGTCCTACTCACTCCTCTCTTACTGCAGTGCTGTTCTAGCTCACTGTTGCCCACGCAGCGCTGCGCCATTTTGGAAATCTGCAGCTCTTTTCTGATGGCTGTAATCCATGGATTTCTCTCTGTTTTTAAATAAGTCACCTGTGCTGCGAGGCAGTGGAACACAAGACATCTAATTTACTCTGTGGACTTTACTCTGTGAATTTCATGCCCAAATGTGTGACTTGTCACCAGTTAAAAGATACCCTTGGATTGCAGAATTGAACCAGAGCAAGTGAAACAATGTTGAGATATACTTGCTACTGGGAAACATGTAATTATCTACATTTCCGTTTCTGTCCTTTTCTGTCTCCATTTTGGAGCTATTATGTAGCAGTGTTCTCTGTTACATCAGTGGATTATCTTATTCTGCAGCAGCTGAGATTTTCTTTGGAAATGTGCTTGAAAGGTGTTTGATATTTTTTGTACACACTGTAGAATTGCTATTCAGTCAGTCTACATAATTTGAACATGACAATTCTGCCAGTTACCAAACTTTTATGTACTTAGATTAGATGACAGGACTGATTTGTTTTTTTTAAAAAAAACTTTGGTTCTCCCAGTTGCTTCTATGGTTTTCATTCTTTCAAAACTTTTTTCTCCTTTCTTTGAGTCATTTAATTTCTCATCCTTTCCCTTCATATCTCTTCTCCATCCTTTTTCTCAGCACCCCCACTTCAATCCCTTTCTTTATCTCTGTACAGCCCCCCATCAGCCCCCAGCCACCATGTTAATTACACCACAGTTCTTTTTCTCTATTATTCACCACTCTGCTATTTCTGTCACTCCACTGCTGTGCCTGCGTTTGCTACATTGCCAGCATTTTGCTAGGGTCTGCAGTGGCTGTTGAAATGAGGAGGGGGCGTGTACTGGTGCCCAATTCAACAACAAATGGTTGTTTAGCGTCATCTGATTGGCACAGATTAGTGGGCTGTTGGCGGCGGTGCGGAGGTGGCTCTTGCAGAAGACCAGGCAGCTTCATTGCTGCTGTCTGAGCACTGCAGACTGAGCCATTTGCCTGGAACGTGTCCTTAAATGGAATTTTGCCCTATTATAAATGTAGTAAATGGACAACAACAGGAAAAAAATGGGTTAGTGTTCATATAAAGCCAAATTTCACTTGATTAATGGGTATATTTTTGTCAGTGCTGAGATTAAACCAGGCTCAGACAGCTGAGACAAGAAGCAGTGCAGAAAATAACATCTTAAATGCTAAGCAGCTCTTTACTGAACAGTTTAGCATTAATGCACAAAACGTCATCATAATAATACAGAGTTCAACATGTCTATTTAGATGTCAGCTCCCATTTTAATATCTGAACACAGGCCTCTGTCTGGCTGACTATTTTTGCACATCAGTTACTGACTGAATGTGATTAACATCATGTTTATCATCACAAGCTATTCTGCTCCTCTATTAACTAAGTTTATTTCACTTTAAATTTGCTTTTAAGTATGTCATTTTGCTGGTATTGCAAAACCAATAAGGAGTAATAGCTGAGTGCATCACTAACTCACACATGCACATACCATACAGCTACTGCCAAATCCTTCTGAATCTGTGAAGCCTGTACAGTTGCCTTCAGACATGATAGCTGCAGCTTGGGTAGTTTCAGCTGCTTATTTTAGGCACTGAAGGTCTATGGTAAATGGATTGGAACCTCTCAGATAAGACCTTAATTCAGTCTGCGTGTGCCTGACAGCATCTGTGTGTTCTCTGGTGTTTACTTATTTATTGTCTTTATGTAGACCCACTAGAGTGAACAAGGTGTGACAGCATGCATTTTGCAGTAAATGTCACTGACGTACCATGGAGAGTCACAGAAATAACTGTTTGCTGGCTTGCAGAGATTTTTAGCTAATACTTTTTTCTCAAATAAAATCCCGTTAGTCCTTTTACTGATGCTGCTGCGTCCTAGTTGAATTGGGTTTGGTAATGTACTGTAACAGTCATTGATGTCTTAATTATTAATAGCGTGCTAGTTCTCTTAACCTTTGATTTGTATTGTTGCAAAAGCAATAGGAAGTGGCTTGATGTGGTGTTCAGAGAGTTACAAAATGAAAACAACTCAGCACCTTTGATTTAGCAACACAAATGTTTCTAAAATCAGCAAATAAAACATAATTATCTCTAAAAGTGATCAAACGCTTCATGTGTGGTTACATTATGATAACACAAGTAACTCAACTTCAGTTGTGCCTCATCAGTTCAGTTAGGAATCATCAGTCTGACTCATGGATTGGTGGACGCTGGAAATAAAATGTACTTGTTATAAGGAGTTTCCTCATAGGAATGTAGTTCTCATCATGATATCAGCACAAATTAGAGCCACAACTGTTGCATAAACTCTAAAATCATCTTTTATCTTGGTCCCTTTAGGGGTCAGAACAGCAGAAAATCTGCCTCCATCTTACCATATCCTTGCATCCTCTGCTGTCACACCAACCCTCTGTATGTCTTCCTTCACTACATCCCTCTGCTGGGTTCCACATTGGTTCTAAAATATCTTCTGCAAATGTCCACATAACTAAGACTTCAGTCCCCAGTCAAACATGTTTGCTACACTTTTGACCAATTTAATGTGGATTCAGCAAAAAATGTTGAGCTCTGTGTTGGTGAATGAAGGACACTGTCACTGTCCTCCACTTACTAACCATCCCAAAATCCCTACAGCTTGCATGAATAATAGATCAGCATTTCACGAGGGCAGTTGGCTCAATGGACCTGATTCATCATAACTTACGTGACCCAGATACTGTCCTGTGTGGTTGGAAGCCAAAATAACGACAGGATATATTATTTTATTTGGCTTGGAATTGACCTTTGGGGGCTTACTATGCTTGCAAGCACAATTGCATGCCATTCAGACAGTTTCTAAGTTAAACTAACTCGGCGCCTTGGATTTAGCAATACAAATGTTTCTAAAATGAGCAAATAAAACATGACTATCTCTGAAATTTATGAAGCACTCCATGGGCAGTTGTATATAATGACAAAAGTGGAGTAGCTGATATTACTTTTCAGTGTTTGGAAATTTTCAAACTATTAACATTTATTGTTTGGGAATTGCTGGAAAAGAAGTTGTATGCCAGCAAGATTTTTAGTACTGAGTCATCATTTTGTTTCATGGATTGGTGGACAGTTGGAAATGAAATTTCACTTGTTGCTTGAAGGAATTCCTTCAGAAGAATGAGATGGAACAGAGTATACTGTATCATACCAGTAGATGCCAAACTCACATCTGGTGCACAAACTTTAAACTATGGGGTGCAAATGACCGAATAACTAAATTTTGATAAGATTGCTAATGACTTCAGTCTCTAGTTGAACATGTTTTCCACACAATTGACCAATAAAATGTGCATTCAGTACAGCTATCTGTGTTGATCTTCTGCTTTCACAAGCATGGACACTCAGTAAAACTAACTGAAACTCAGGTCAGGTTCACAGTCCACCTTTGCAAATCACCACATGTGAAAAGAAAAGTGTTAAATGTGCATTACTCTTAAGATCAAAGGACAGTTGAAGTATGAGTAGTGAAGTGTCATAGCAGTCTATGAATAACCCACCTAAAAGATGAGCATGAAAGAAAAGTCACTCTATCTTTTTACTAACTACCCCAAAATCTTCACTGGTTGCATAAATAATATATCAGCATTTCATGAGGGCAATTGACTTAATGGACCTGATTCATCATAACTCACCCAACCCAGATACTGTCCTGTGTGATTTAAAGCTGGCATGACAGCAGGGTATTTCTTGACTTAGAATGGATCTTTTGGCAGTGACTATGCTTGTAAGCACAAGGGGTCCACTTATGGTAAAGGTGGAGAGAGTCTATCTTTGAATATTCCTGCTATTTCACATCATTTCATGAACTAAAAATGGCTATTATGCTTAAGTAAATGAATCTGCAATCAGCCAGTATGTATAAAAGTTTATTGACCTGATGGTTTCCCTTTGACTTTCTTCTTTGTTAAAACCCTTGCGGGGCACCCAGAGTTCTTGAATGGTCAAAGTTGTTTATGCTTAGGCTGTTAGTTTAGCTTTGGGACCAATACACACACATGCTTTCAAGCAGGGAGTATGGGAAAGCTTTGTATGCTTTTGTCAGTCTTTTGCACTTTTGTGTTAACAGTAAAGCTGTTTTCACACATGAACTCAGACAGTATTGGGAGAGCTGCCCTTTCTCACATGCAGCACACAGTAGATGTAGTTCACTTCTCTGACTGGAAATACTTTTTTTTGGTGTGGCCTGGGTAGAGAATTCAGGAGGCAGGACACAGGACAACTACTTCTTTGCAGGTTAGCACTATTCTCATGGTGGCATAATCCAGGGCAGTTGGACATTACATACATGGACTTTGCACTAGGGAACTGGCAGTTTACAGACCGTTTAATATCCAAGCCAAGTATGAATGGCACTTCAGTCCCTCTTCCCTAAACCGCCATCTGTTTTTAAACACCTCTCCTCTTTTTTTCTCCATAGACACAGGCATCATGATAATCATGATAAAAGTTAACCCAGAAGGATGGAGTAAAGCATATTTATACAGTGTGCTACATGTGTTTACTCACATATGGCACTTAAAAAGCATTGAATTAATTAACACTGTACATGGGAGAAACTGAAAGATTCTGCTTTTGATATATGGTATTCAGAGCCAGTGCATGACACAGTGAAGTACCAGAATATCAGATCAAAACAAACTGAATTTATGTGAGGCTGGTGCATGTAATCATAGATCAGAGTTCCACCAGTTAGGTAGCCCCGCCCAGGGACACAAGATATTTTTCCAGCCCAGATGACCATGTATATCAGATCCTTCTGTCAATATATTATCTACTAGCTCTCACACATCCTGTGTAGCACAGACAGACCAGTGGAACTACATGAGTGCGTCTTTTGGTTCCTACTCTGTGCATAGTGATGCTAATGAGACAGAAGCTGGTGAGTTTCTTTCCAGCATGAAGAGAAAGTAAGATATTCCAAAGCAGAGAGCACTGAATGTTTGTTGTCACAATCAGAAGACTTTATTAACCCAAGGGAGGAAACTGCAGACTCAGTTAAATATAATTATGAAATATTGAAAAAATTAAGCAGAAACCCTATATGTAGCATAGGTACTCCAAAGTTAGACAATACAAGATATAGCAACAGAAAATAGTCCAGGTGTCATAGGGAAGAGTTGTAAAGCTTGATGGCCACAGGTAGGAAAGATTTCCTGTGGTGTTCTGTTGTGCAACATGGTTCCATTAGCATATTGCTGAACGTGCTCCTGCACCTGTCCAGCACATCATGGAGAGGGTGTGACAGATTGTCTAATATTGTCTGTAACTTAGACAGCATCCTCCTTTCTGACACCACTGTCAGAGAGTTGAGCTCCACACCCACAATGTTACTGACTTTGTGGAACAGTTTGAGTCTCTTGGTGTCCACTGCCCTCAGCACACCACAGCATAGAGGATGATGCTGGCCACCACATACTGATAAAACCTCTTGAGCTTCATTCGGCAGATATTAAAGGACCTCAGCTGTCTCAGACAGTAGAGACGGCCCTTCTTTGTAGAGGGTTTCTGTGTTTTTAGTGAAGTCCGGTTTGTCAGTATAAATACTGAGGTATGTGCAACTCCCCACTGTCTCCAAATAGACTCAATGGATGGAAGCAGGGGTTGCCGCTGTTCTGGTCCTTCTCGTGCCCACAACCAGTTCCTTAGTTTTACCTTAATGTTGAATGATTTAGCCTACTGTAATTAGTGAACACAAGTGAACGGATACCGTGTTAAAAAAAAAAAAAAAAAATGTGTTAAAATCAGACAAAGTTTGCCAAAGCATGTAGAGGTGAAAAAAATGAAATACTTTGACTTCTGCCAGCAGCTGATTGAAATCATTAAAGGTATAAAGGAATGCCTCCCAAGCGTAGTGGCTAAGTAGGCTTTGTATTCTGGGATGCATATTCAGTGTAGAAGCTTGAACAGTAGTAGTAGCAGTAGCCAGGTGGAGAATGAACTAAGGTCTCACTAGCATTGTTTCTCACATATGCGCGCTCGTCCAGAAGTCCAGAACACAGGACTTTCTTTCTGTTGTCACTTTTTTTTTTTTTTTGCTCCCGCCATGTTTTTGCTTGGTCTGTAGTGACATATTTTGCTTTGCTTGCACTTTTCTCTGTTGTGAAAACAAATTCACTATCTAATTCAGACTAGAGCAAACAAACTATAGGTGTGAAAACTCCCGGAGTCTCTTTATAAATGTGGGGAGCAGCAACAGTTTTAAAGGGAGGGACTCACATGCACTAACATGTATGTGTGGCAGGATCAGCTACTACATTAGGACAGAGAAGCTTGGATTACAACAGACAGTGAAGGGGTGTGACTTAGTACATTCTAAGGAGATCATTACTCCTCTACAACCTTACATGGCAAGTAACTCTTGCTGCTATATTAATGGTCAAAGTCTTATGTATAGAACTTTTAAATAATGACTTACAGTCTTTCTTTCTAAGGATTTCTCCCAGTTTGCTATGAATTGTTTGGCAAGCTCTAAAAAGCACAGTTCAGCACACATCACCGCACACTACAGCTGCCAGATAACCATAACGTAGAATCGGCTAAACAGTCTAAAATGCTTTCTGCTTTCATAACCTGGATGAAGGTTCAGTGTATTCTATGGGTGTTTATATTGATTTGGGTTAGTTTTTGTAAACTGGATTTACCCAATAAAATGGCAGCTGAGTGTAATTTCAAGCACATGTGTTTCTGTGTCTATACTGAAAAAATATATCTCTAACGACACTGTTTTTGCTCTGAATCTGGTCCTTTACTTACCCGAAGTAAAATTGACTTTCAGCAGTCTAAATAGAATTAACTTTACTTGGCCACAATAATAAAGTAAAGTTTGATTCTAACAACATTTTACTTTGGTTTTTTCTCTCAGTTGCTTTGTGATTTTCTAAAAGCCGCCTACTATCCACAGAGAACCTATTTTAACAAGTCCAGGTAAGAGAGATTCATTAAACATCTTAATAAATCATTTGCCTTTTTTGGTAAGATTCAGGAAAGATCATGATAAATCACAAGTTATAGTAAAACTAATAGATTCACAAATATAGGAATGCTCTACATGTGTATGGCAAAATGTCTGTCGTGCACTGTGAAAGGCAGCACATTGTCTCGTCTTCTACCACTTTTCTGGGGGTCTTGGTCGCGGAAGCAGCAGTTCAAGGAAAGAAGCCCAGACTTTCCTCTCCCCAGCCACCTCCTCCAGCTCTTCGGGGGGGGGGGGGGGGGGCCACCCGCGCCG
>VUQH01039218.1:0-12745 GCA_015106775.1 Etroplus canarensis
CCTACAGCTGGGCTAGCAATTATTCAATTCAATTCAATTCAATTCAGTTTTATTTATATAGTGCCAATTCACAACAAAAGTCGCCTCAAGGCGCTTCACACTGTACGGTAAAGATAAAACAGTGTTAAAAGGAAAACCCCAACAATCCGATGATCCCCTATGAGCAAGCACTTGGCAGCGGTGGGAAGGAAAAACTCCCTTTTAACAGGAAGAAACCTCCGGCAGAACCAGGCTCAGGGAGGGGCAGCCATCTGCCATCTATAAAGTGTGAATTTCACACTCTTATGTGCAACTTTAGCAAAGTTATAACTTTTTACATTCAATTCCAGGCAATGTTTAAAGTGTTTTTGTATAGCTATTTACAAAACAATCAGGTGTCACAATAAGATCCCACACAAATTTGTGACACTCTAAAAAACAGTTTCTGTCACCACAACACACAATGTTACAAATCTCTCACATCTCAAAATTCAGTCTCTCAATCTCTCTCTCGCTCTCGCTGTCAACACTCTCAAAACTTCCCCCTCTTCCTTAGCGACTAAATGCCAAAAAATATATTTATTGGTTGATGGGGTGCATTTTTTTTCCACCAATAGGATAAGGGGTGGGATTTATTTTTTCTTGCAAGCGCTCTCCGTTTTACAGTTTCTTCCTGCACCAAATGCACACAGAAAAATCATGGCATGAATTATTTATCATAGGTCTGGTTTTACTTGGCCTATCAACACGATTTAAAAACTGGTATATAGTTTGAAGTCCGCACTTTGAACACAAGTTGAAACAGAGACTCAGCAAGGCTGTGTCTTGCAGCTACATCATGTGATTTGTCATGTCATGGTCATGTGATTTGACTCCAGAGGGTTAATACTAAAAAACCAGGTTCAGTTTTCATTCTTAATGTGATTACAAAAGATTCCATCACTGCCAGCCATTATTTAAAGATTAATGCCTCACATCTAAGAACTAATGAACAACAGTGATTTTAATGCAAAAAGCTGCAGAAATAAAACAATCCTTTTTCTGACCTTGGCTACACCCCACCTAACCATATAAATAAACCATGACATAGATGGTTGCAGATCAGTATCCTTCAATTAAATTTGGTGATCATACATTTTTAGATAAACATAAGACCTTCCTTTCAAGGTTTTTTTAATACTTGATTTTTGTCATCATGATGTATTTTAGGTTTAGGTTTTGTGTTCCTAGTAACTAATTTACTAGTCAATTAAACATGAGTAAAAAAATCTGACTGATCAACAAATAAAGCACTCAGAAAAGAGAATTTAGCACAGTCTAATGGACACCTGTTAAGTTTTGTCCATATTTAGGAGCCATCAAATTTAGGAGGTATCAGATTTTCAGATCTAAATATTGCTGAAATGTGTGGTACATTGTGCTGTGAATAAATTTGTCACACATGATGTCAGATTAGATTTCCAGATGTGGTTGGTGCTTGCAGTGCTTGCAGCGGCAGCAGCCCTCCTTCACAGGTTAATGTTTACACACCTTTGTAGAACACGTCAGTTGACTCTGACACAGTTGTTAAAGAACCCCTCATTTTTTTACACTGAAGTACTGCAGAACCATGCTTGTTCATGTAGCTGTGATCGATCCTATTTTTTCCCTTTGTTTGTAACTTCCTGTTACAAAAAGTGAGGGGGCACTGGTGCAGCAGCTAGTGGCAGGTGACTGATTAACATCTTAGAACCAACAGTTAACTGTTGAGCTATCATAAAATATGAATAACTAGTTTATAACTGGCTAGTCAGCCAGTAGCTCACAACTCGAATGGGTATTTTGTCACTTTATTAATATTTACCATATGTTTTTGAATCGTGACCTAAGACTTTATGTCAACCCCAGAAGGCAGCAGGCATTTGAACATGGTCTAGAGTAAATGGTCATATGACCACAGCATCACTC
This sequence comes from Etroplus canarensis, assembly GCA_015106775.1. Lineage (NCBI taxonomy): Eukaryota > Metazoa > Chordata > Actinopteri > Cichliformes > Cichlidae > Etroplus > Etroplus canarensis. Next base: position 1,927 of record VUQH01039218.1, read on the forward strand.
CTCTCACACTGACACAGGGATGGTTGTCAAACAAGCTACGCACTGCACTAATGGTGTCATAGCTTTGCTAAATTAACATGCCATTAATAAAGCACAACATAAGCAAAATGTAAACATAATGTAACAAACACAGAACATCTCAATATAACAGAACATGCATAATATTTTAGCTGACACTATTAAGCTTTGGTCCTGCCGGAATCTTCATGGAACTGTTTCAGATTAAAGCCAGAAACTTGGTGCTTCAGTGTTTTCAATGCAGAAACCCTCTGTTTCTTAACAAGGCTTTTAGTGCGAAACATTAGCAGCCAGATGGAAGTAGTGTTTTTCCACCACTGTGTATAGGCTGTCATTCCGTTTTTTTACTATCAATTATTCTCCACACCTTCATTAGACTCAGCTTTTAACTGATTATTGGTTTTATTGGAGGAAATATGGTAAATGCTGCTTGGAAGAATTTGCTGAAGAAAATGGTTCACATTTTGTTTCAAGAAAAAAAACATTCCAGCTAAATTGTTTTGCAGTATACCGCCTTGAGTTTCTCACACCTCCTATCATGATCAGAGTATTTGTAGTGAAACCTAAACAATAGCCTTTTATCAAATAAATGCCATTTATTATGTGAAATGGCATCTCTGTTCTTTTTCCTGGACAAAAGTGATATTTTATATTGTGTTCATATTTGTCTGGTGTAAGGGTTCTCATTACCAATATATCCACAAGAGAAACCCTTACACCAGACAAATATGAGATATAATGTTTATCATGAACTGCTGTGTTTATCGTGGTTATTATTGGGGCAAAATAATGATGAATAACTCCATCATGGTGTCTGGGAACAGACACTGAGATGGAAGTTTTGGTTATCTGTGTGTGGGTTGCGGGCTGGCTAACCTCTACTGTGTGTCTGTATGTAGACTAGGCTTGAGCCCATCATTGAGGATGCGGGTGACCATGAGCTGAAAAAGTCTAGCAAGCGGACGCTTCCAGCTGATTGTGGCGACTCTTTGGCCAAAAGAGGCAGTGTAAGCACCCTGCTCTGCTCTCTTCCGCTCTTCCTCCTCTTCTCAATCACTCCATCCACTGTCTGCCTCTTTTTTAGAATACCTTGTTGTTGATTGAGTCTTGTAGTTTCTTGGCCCTCAGTTGCTGTTCAGTGGATATTTAAATGACCTTGACATTAGGTTGGATGGAACAAAAATTCCTTTGCCTTTTGTTTCTGGCTAGTGTGAGATGCCTGTGCCATCTGTATGTTGCTGTAATTATCAGGCATTAAGAAGTGTGTCTTTCCTCAGTGCTCTCCTTGGCCAGACACCGCCTACACCAGCACCAACCAGGCAGCTACTCTCTCTTTCACCTCTACCCCACTGTCCACTTACACAACCTCCTCAGTACTGGACAGGTACCTTTTTATATGTATTTATGTGTGTGAGCTTTGCTTTTTAAATCATGGGTATGTTGCCACTATTGACGTCTCTTTGTTTTCCAGTGACTCGTCCTCTCCCAATCACCAGGCAGACCCTGGCAGCCATGGCAACTCAGAGGTTAGTCTGAAGTGACACACCCATAAGAGCAATTTAAAAAGTTAGAGAATCAAACGTTTTTTAACAGAGCACATCTTGGCAAGTCACAGTAAGAAAAGCTCAAGAGTAGATGATAAAGTAATTGATGGGTGGATTTAGTTTTACTACTTTGGTTTGTGAGTGCTGAGTCAGTGTCACACTGCAGTGACTTAGCTGAAAATTGGAAAGCCATGAGTTTAGTAAATTTTGTTCTCTTCCTAAAATTGCAAATCAAAATGTATGCTCTAAAGAAATCTTGCTGCTGTGTTACATGACACTGATACTGAATGGTTTTTTCCCTCCCTTCATAAAGCAGAACTTAAGATTTTATTATAATTTCATGTGTGATACTGCTGTGGTTAAATTCAGTGCTGAAACAATATGTGGATCCACCATATATATCCACACTTTTTCTTCTTTCAACTGTTCCCGTTTGGAGTCACCACAGCAGATCACTTGTCTCCATCTCACCCCATCTCTTGCATCCTTTTCTGTCACACCAACCCTCTGCATGTCCTCCTTCACTACATCAATGAGCCTTCTCTGTAGTCTTACTCTTTTCTTCCTGCCTGGCAGCTTCATCTTCAACATAATTTGTCCAGTATATCCACTATCCTTCCTCTGAACATGTCCACACCATCCCAACCTTGGTTTTCTGACTTTGTCTCCAAACTGCTCAACCAGAGCTGAACTTCTAATGTACTCATTTCTAATCCTGTCCATTCTGGTCATTCCTAAAGAAACTCTTCTGCTCTGCTACCCGTCTGTGCCACTGTCTCCAAACTAGACCTCATCGTGGGTCTCACTGCAGTCTTGTAAACTTTCCCTTTCATTCTTGCTGCTATCCTTCTGTCACAAATCACTCCTTTCACTCGTCTCCGCAGTGCCTGCACTCTTTTTTTTTTTACGCTCTTGTGCACAGTTCGTTACTTTGAATGGTTGACCTCAGATACTTACTCATCCACCTTTGCCGCATCTACTCCTCGCATCTTACCATTCTGCCTGCCTTCTTCTCATTCACACGCATCCTGTCTTGCGTCTACTGACTTTGATTCCTGTTCTCTCTAGTGCATACCTCCACCTCTTCTGAACCCATTTGGTCACTCCTGCCACACACCTCACCACTGTCTAGCTGTCCTCATACGTGTCCTGCACCACCTTCACATAGCTTCACTACTTTGTGGCTGTGGCTCAGGAGGTATAGCAGGTCGTCTTCCAACACGAAGGTTGGCGGTTCGATCCCTGGCTTCTCCAGTTTAAGTGCTGAAGTGTCCTTGGGCTAGACACTGAACCCCAAATTGCTCACGATGCATCTATCAGAGTGTGAATGTGTGCATGATAGTTAAATGCACTTAAAAGGCATAGAATAAAGGGCTGTATAAATGACTGTGAGAATGGTTGAATGAGGTGTGTAGTAAAAAGCGCTTTGAGTGCTCAGTTAAAGTAGAAAAGCGCTATATAAGGACCAGTCCATTTACCATTTGCTCTCAACTTCCTCATACAATGCTTCAGTTGCTCTCTTGGCACCCTATCATGTCCATTCTCTGGATCCACAAAGACACAATGCAACTCCTTCTGACCTTCTCTATATTTCTCCATCAGCATTCTCAAATCAAACATTGCATCTATACTACTACTCTATTTTCGACTTTAGGGCAGGCGGTCTACCTTATGATTGGCAAATTGCTACCATGTGAGTGCACAGTTTCCTCGGTTTTAACCAAAATATGGTTTAGCTTAGTGGCAGATTAAACTGATAATTACTTGCTGACTGAGGTACATCAGCTGTGTCCTGTGTTACATAACTGCTCAGCAGGACTGTTGAATGAATGTGAAGAGTAAAACTCCCGATTAGTTGATAATGTGTTGACACCCCATGTGTCCCGCTTTTACAGCAGTTGAGCCCCACTGCCTCCATACAGGACACACAGAAGTGGCTGCTGAAAAATCGCTTCAGCTCCTACACACGGCTCTTCTCTCACTTCTCAGGTATGTACAAGCAGGTTGTCTCACATAGATGTGATGTTGTAGCACATGCATTACAAGTGACCTGTTGTCCTCCTTTTTGCATAGGTTCTGATTTGTTGAAGCTAACTCGGGACGACCTGGTCCAGATTTGTGGGCCAGCAGATGGGATCAGGCTCTTCAATGCACTCAAATCCAGGTAGGTCACACATGAATGAGACTGTTTTTATAGGTATGTGCACTTTAATTGAGCAAGAACATTCAAGTGTGTTTCTGATGAAGCAAAACAAACATAACGTGATACTATCTATAACAAAAACACGAGAAGTTATCTAATGTCATCCCAGTGCCAGACTCTGTGATTCGCTGCTTCATCTGCTTTATGCATGTGCAGGTCAGTGCGTCCCAGGCTGACGGTGTATGTCTGTCAGGAGTCACCTCAGGAGAGCCCCCTTCTGGACAGACACAGCACTAATGAAAATGGAGAACACAGCCTCTCTTCTAGTTTACAGGGTAAAGGTGATCAGATGCTGCTAATATTAGTCAGGGAACAAATGCTGTCATAATTATTATTATGAGTCTGAAACCAGTCTGGTCTGTTTTTTTGCAGTGTACCATGCTCTGTATTTAGAGGAGCTCACAGCTGCAGAACTCATCCGCAAGATGGCGTGTGTGTGCAGCATTCCACTGGGAAAGATCAACCAGGTGTACAGACAGGGTCCTACAGGCATACACATCCTGCTAAGTGACCAGGTACCAGCACGCGCACGCGCACGCACTCTTACACAGGACTTTTACCATCACATTAGCACTGTTGATATTGAGTGTCACATTCTTAGCTCTGAATGTCTCTTTGAGTGGGAGGCTATTATTAAAAAGGTAAACAGTGGGATAAATGTTAAATGGACTGGTACTTGTATAGCATTTTTCTAACGGAGCAATCAGAGCACTTTTTACTACAAGCATCATTCACACAACACTTTTATTCTCTGCCTTTTAGCACCTCTTCCTAAAAGTCTTACACACACTCACACTTTTATGGATGCCAAAGGACACTTACACTGAATTCCCACTGCAGGCAAAAGTGGCCTGAATCTGATTCTTTTTTTTTTTTGGCCCATATGTGACCAATATCTGATTTGTCTATGACAACCTGAACATCCCACATCTAATTTTCCTTTTTTTTCCGAATCAAATTCGGGCCACTTCCATATGTGGTCCTAAATCGGATACATATCCGATGTTTTCAATGCGATCTCAGTCTGAACGGTCGTGTCATATTTCATCTGACTTCTCTGTCATTAAATTTAGACAGATGTCATAATTGCACGCCAGAGGAGGTGAGATGCGGCAACGTCAAATGTAAACATTGCACAAAACAAGCATGGCAGACACCGTTAATGGAGCTAGTCAGCGGATAGAAAGTGAAGTTTTACTTGCATGCTAATATGTGTAGCAGCCATATTTACTTCCGTAAACACATCATGCTGTGTGTGATGTCATGCTTTCTTCTGCACATGCACTTCGCTTCAGGACCAGAGACTGTTCACACTAGCGTGTGATGACAGTCACATTAAAATTATAATGTAAATGACCATGCAAAAAAATCAAATCTCAGCAAAAAATCGGAATTACCTGCAGTGGGAATGTAGCATTAGTCACGTAGACATTGGATGACTCGATTTATCTCCTGAGCTGCAGCCATCCAGTCCCTCCAGATTCCACTAAAACCCTCATCATGTAAATTAATGGAAGACTTGTGCACTCACCTTTTGAGATGTACAGTATTTAGTTTATGAAACAACTGCACAAGCATAGTGCTCTGAAAAATTTAAGCTTTTCTGTAGCTATGCAAGGAGCATGTATAAATCTCAACTATGGGATGGACTGGTAGGAAGCACTTGGGGGATTATTGGTGACTGCCATAACATTTTACTCACATTCATGTCACTGATAATGCTAGTAAACTTAATGCTATATCTACAAAACTGACTTTATTATGTGTTCAGTAGTAACTCTTCAATGCCTGTGTTAGTATCATAATATACATGGTAATTTATACCCTCTGGTATTTTACAGTACTGGTGAAGCCACTACATGAAGCTACAGGCTGACACCCAACATTTGTCTTTGTTTAGCACTTAAATGGGGTGCCAGTCAAATGGTTCAATGCTCATAGACACACACAAACCATGGCAGGATGTTAACAAATGCTGAGCAGCTCTTCAACAGCAATTTGGTGACTGTGTGGCTAACCACACTTACCACAGCATCAAACCTTAGGCAGCACTGTGTCTAAAAATCATTTTACAGTAAGCTGTTGCTTGTATATATATTTAACTGTGTGGATATACACTTAATGGCCTCTTCAATAGGTATATCTTGCTAGAACTGGGTTAGACTCTGTTTTGACTTCAAAAATGCCTTAATACTTTATAGCAGGGGTGTCAAACTCGCGGCCCATGGGCCACTTCCGGCCCCGCCCCTACTTCCGGTCGCTGATTCGATGTCAAAAATATCATGTAATTCGGCCCTTTAAAGCGCCACATTACAATTATTTAATTCAATGAGTCCACATTTCATTACATAATAGCAATGTGGCGCTTTAAAGGGCCGAATTACATGATATTTTTGACATCGAATCGGCGACCGGAAGTAGGGGCTGGGCTGGAAGCGGCCCGCGAGCCGCGAGTTTGACACCCCTGCTTTATGGTATAGTTTCAACAAGGTGCTGGAAACATTATTCAGAGATTATGTTCCATATTGACATGATGGCATCACACAGCTGCTGCAGATTTGTCAGCTGTACAGCCAAGATGCAAATCTCCTGATCCACCACATCCCAAAGTTGCCCTTTGGATTGAGATCTAAAGACTGCAGAGGCCGTTTGAGTACAGTGAACTCCTTGTCATGTTCAAGAAACGGTTGGATATATTTTGAGCTTTGTGAAATGATGCGTTATCTTGCTGGAAGCAGCCGTCAGAATATGGCTAAATGCATTAAGTTGCTGCCGTATGATTGGCTGATTAGATATTTGTGTTAACATGCAGTTGAAAAGCTATACCTAATAAAGTTGCAGTGAGTGCATATAGGCTGGTATTAACCCTGTCGACTGATATCACCAAGAATACATGTGAATAAATGACAGTGAGGCAGGTGGAATGGTGAAGATGTAAGGAGTAGAGGTAGTGAAGGTGGATGAGTTTAAATACTTGGGATCACCCATCCAAAGCAATGAACAAAGCACAAGAGAGGTGAAGAAGAGAGTGTAGGCAGAGTGGAGTGAGTGGAGACAAGTGTCAGGGGTGATTTGTGACAGAAGGATAGCAGCAAGAGTGAAAGGGAAGGTTTACAAGATGGTAGTGAGGCCTGTCTTGATGTATGGTCTGGAGAAGGTGGCACTGATGAAAAGGCAGGAGGCAGAGCTGGAGGTGGCAGAATTGAAGATGCTGAGATTTTTGCTGGGAGTGACAGAATTGTAAATGAGTACATCAGAGGGACAGCTCAGAACAGATGTTTGGAGATAAAGTCAGAGAGGCAAGACTGAGATGGTTTGGACATGTTCAGAGGAGGGACAGTGAATATATTAGACAAATGAGGAAGCCCAAAGAAGGTTCATAGATCTAGTGAAAGAGGATATGCAGAGGGTTGGTGTGAGGGAAGAGGATGCACGGGATAGGGTGAGATAGAGGCAAATGTAGGCATCTGCTGTGGCAACTCCTAACTGGAGCAGCCGAAAGAAGACGACTGATATCACCAAGAAGATGGCCTTTACTTCACAGTGGTGGATAGCTAGAAGTAAATTTTGCACCAGCTCAGTGTTCAGGCATTGTGTGAGGAAGAGCTGAAGAAATTAAAACGGGTCACTTATCTCTTCTGTAGACAAGGTTTCTTTTTCCCCCTGAAACAAAGGGGAAAATAAAAAGTACAAAGACTGAACAAAGTGTTCCTCAAATTGTTTTTTATTATCAGTCCAGAATTTTACAGTCAGTGTAGCCCTGAAACTGAGTACATGGAAAATTAAATAATCCTTGACATTAGTGTTTTCTTGTAACACTACACTTTTTTGTCTTAATCCACCATGACAAAACAGTGAGAGGAAAATGTAGCAAACAAGTGAAATTAAAATAACTGGTCGACTGGAGAAGTTTGTCAGCCATTCAGGTAGTGAGCGCTGTAGTCTCGTTAAATGTGAAGAAAAAGCCAGAGAAGGATAGAAAAATATAAATGACCTAACTGGGACTTACACTTAACATTGTACAGAGGGAAAAACCAGGCAACATTTCATCTAACTATAAATAGCACCATGCCACCTGTAGTGTCTCTTATTTGCATTTCATTTACAGTCTCTTTCTGTCTCTCACACACACACACACTGTATTGTTCTTCTTAAACTTGTCTGCCACCAGTATTGGTTGCCTCTAAAATGCAAAAGATTCACATCTTCAGTCCATTGAGAACAGTGTTTGATGAGCTCCATCATTTCATGCTGGCTGTCTTGCTTTTTTCTTCTACAGTTGGTTTACAACTTGCCTGACGAGAGCTGTTTTCTAATCAGCACTGTCAAAGGTCAGCCTATAATGCGTCTGTGCTAACGAGTAACGAGATATATTTGAACTTTATTTGACAGGGATTTAATGTGCTTTTGCTCATTTTCTCCTCCAGATGAGTCGGGCGAAGGACTCCATCTAATCTTGAAGTAGTGAGGAGGACAGATGGCATCACTAATTCTCCACCCTCTGTTTTGGAGCAGAAGCCTCCCTCTGTCCCTCCCTCTGCCTGCCTCTACTCTCCCTCTACTTCCTCCCTGTCTCTCTAAACGATAGCTCGATGGAAAGCAGAATGACTGCGTTAAAGCCATGTAAATGTTAGAATCTGACATGGGTGTGTCCACTGTTTCATATTGAAAACATTATTAACAAAAGGAGATTAGTTAAAAGAAGAGAGACTGGGGGGGATATGGGATAAGGGGGAAGTTAACAATGTTCTATGTATTTTTGATTTTATTATTTTATTTGTTGTCTTTTGTATGGTTTCTGTGTGGAGATGGGAGGGTGGCGGCTTCAGGATAGAGGGGTGGGTGGTGTTCTGGCTGGCAGGAGAAGGAAAGTGTTTCCTTATTGCTCGTTGCCCTTCCTTCACAACACGCACAACCAGCACTAGGCCAGTATTTGGTAACCTGTACTGCTGAACAGCATGCAATCTCATACTAACTCGCTTAAAGAAAAATCCCACCGTACCCTGCTTGTTTCTCGATGGGTTTGTCTTAATAAACCTTTAATTAATCATGTATTGATCAGCTGAGCTTGGTTACCCCAGAAACACCCAGGCTAAATTTGTGGAAGTGGCGTCATTTGTGGATGTCGGCATCACATTTCACATTTTCTTGGACTGATTTCATTAGCTCCCATCACATGGAGTCATCCTCAGTGATTTTTACAGCCATATCTCTGTGTTGACATGACGTCACACTCTGCTTTCCTAACGTACGTCCTGTTTATTCTGAGCTTTTATATTTTTAGTTGATGCTTTATTTATGGATCAGCTATTTCTATTTCTCTCATTGAATTTACTTGTTTCTGGTGCCATATTGGCTTTTTTTTTTTTTTTATCATTTTTTTTTTTTTTTTTTTTTTAAGCTCAATCTTTTACTCACATTTACACACACGCAGAGCACATACATTTCATCTTTGACTCTTCCGCTTTGTGTACTGACTTTGAAACACTTGTTTAGAGAAATATGGTTCTAGGAATTTGGCCATAAATGTCCAAAGATAAAATTAAGGATAAAAACTGTTAAGAAAACTGTCTGCCTATCCAAAAACCACCTATGATGTGGACCAAACAGGTTTTTTGATTTATAGGCGTTTTCTTAGGAAAAGCCTCACTGACTTTGGACATCTTAGAAGCATTAAACAAGATGATCAAAATAAGAATAATCCAGTGGTCTTGCTTGTGCGCTAAAGTAATAAACCCTCCATTCCAGGATCTGCTTTGCAAGAATAACCCCATCAGGCTGGTAGAAATGCATAGGCGCCATCACCTGGTTTCAGGAGTCTTATTTCTGGAGATCAGAAAATCTTTGCAGCACCACATCCACCTTGTATTTTTATGTAGCTGAACACAGGAAGTCATGTGTTTTGAGTGCCCTTATCTTTGAAAAAGTGACGTGAAACCTCACTACTCCTGGGAGTCAGCGTGGGTTAAGTTGACTTCATTCATTTTGGTACACAGTGTTTGTCATTTTTGAAGTGCATACACTTGAGCGTGTCAGTATCCGAATGTGTGTGTGTATGTGTGCATGTGTATCATTTTTCTTTTCTCGCAAATAAAATTTCATTATGTCAGTTGTTAAACTTTTTTCCTGTTGGTATGATGAAACTGTGTTTAGCTTGCTATGTAGTAAAGAGCATGTGGAAGATGGGGAACGGTGGGACTGGTAATTTTTGTCAGTAAGTGTAACCCCTATGTCTTTTTCCAGAAGTTAGAGACCAAGCCTGCACTGAAGAAATTCACAAAATTCAAGCTTGATGTTTAGTCAGTAGTCCTACTGCCCCACCCTCTTCTTATCCACCTAACGAGAAGGAGAACAAAAAATAAAAAGAATGTTGAGACTTAAAACTTTTTTTTCTTTTTGTCTCACCACATGCCAGAGCCAGGACTGTAGCTCTTGCGGTGTTTACGAGGACACGAGTACCACAGCACAGTAAACTGTGTTCATCAGCTCAGACATTAGTGAGAATAGTCAGAGCAAACTGATAAGCAGTTTTGGTCCGCTGAAGGCCTGACCGTCTGTCTGTCTGTCTGTGTGACTGTGTGTTAAGCGTGTGAGCAGGAGAGGTGACCACTGTTGATGTACAGCCTAATGTCGATGATGATGCTTCTCATGTGCACAGTATCATATGCTGGAGATGTACACAACCACATGTGCTGGGAATAAATGATTTCATAACTTTGGCTGGTGTCCCACTTTGTAATATATTTAGAAACACGAAATATTTTAAAAGCGAACATATTTTAACTTCACTTTAGTGGTCACCACTGCAATTATCTGCCTCCATCTTGAGATTCAAGGGCTTTTGTCATTTCAACCACATATAGCTGATGCAGAACATAGTGAAATGAGATAGCGTTTCTCCAGGTCCTGGAGAAACGCTATTTCATTTCACTATATTCTGCATCAGCTATATGTGGTTGAAATGACAATAAAGCTATCTTGAATCTTGATTTGATTGATTGATTGATCATTTTTTATTTTGGTTGTCACATCAACAAAGATACAGTTCAAACAA
>VUQH01039219.1:0-10287 GCA_015106775.1 Etroplus canarensis
GATATATTGGACAAAGGATGTTGAAGATGGAGCTGCCAGGCAGGAGGAGGAGAAGAGGAGGAAGACCACAGAGAAGATTGATGGATGTAGTGAAGGAGGACATGCAGAGTGTTGATGTGAGGAAAGAGGATGCAGGGATAGGGTGAGATGGAGGCAGATGATCTGCCGTGGCGACCCCTAACGGGAACAGCCGAAAGAAGAAGAAGAAGAAGATGCCTATTAATCTTGGTTTGTACACCGGGTTGACCCCCTTTTGCCTTTAGAACTGCCTTAATCCTTCATGACATAGACTCAGCAAGGTAGACTCAACAAGGTGCTGGAAACCTGGCACATAACATGGCACAGGTGCTGCAGATTTGTCGGCCGCAAATCCACGATGCAAATCCCAAAGGAGCTCTGTTGGATTGAGAACTGGTGACTGTGCAGGCCATTTGAACACTGTGACCTCATTGCCAGCTTCAGGAAATCAGTTTTAGATGATCTGAGCTTTGTGACATGGAGTGTTACCCTGCTGGAAGAAGTCATAAGAAGATGGGTATAGTGTATTGATAAATGGATTGACATGATCAGCAACATTTCTCAGGCAGGCTGTTGCATTCAAATGCTCATCAGTTGGTACTGAGGGGCACAAAGTGTACCAAGGAAATATTACTCACACCTGAAGCAGCCTGAACCCTTAATACAAGGCAGGATGGACCCAGATGCAGATGGCTACCCCTCCCTGAGCCTGGTTCCAGCAGAGGTGTCTTCCCATTAAAGGGGGGGGGTTCTTCCTTCCCACTTTCACCAAATGCTTGCTTACAAGGGGTCTGATTCGTTAGGGTTTTCTCTCTAATAATGTAGTGTTTTTCAGCTTACCAGTATAAACCAACTCGAGGAAACTTCTGTTGTCAGTTTGTGCTATGTAAATAAAAATTGATCTGAGCCGAACTGAACTGAACGGAACTGAATTGAGCCTGCATTAACTGTAGCCTCATTTTCCTGTTCTTAGCTGACAGGCGTGGCGCCCAGTGTGGTCTTCTGCGGCTGCAGTCCATCTGCTTCAAGGTTCAACACGTTTTGCTTCACAGATGCTCTTCTGCATACCTTGGTTGTAATGAGCTCAGGTACTGTTGCCTTCCTATCAGTTCAAAGCAGCCTGGCCATTTTCCTCTGACCTCTGGCATCAACAAGGCTTTTTAACCCAGAGAGCTGCTGCTGACTGGATATTTTCTCCTTTTTGATCATTCTCTGTAAACCCAAGAGCTGGTCGTGCAGGAAAATCCCAGCAGATCAGCATTCTGAAATACTCAGACCAGCCTGTCTGGCACCACATTCAAAGCCACTCAAATCACCTTTCTTCCCCATTCCAGTGCTTGGCTTGGACCTTATCAGGCATTGAGTTGTGGCCATGTGATTGGCTGATCAGATCTTGGCGTTACCGAGCAGTTTAACAGGTGAAGTCACTAGGGAGTGTACATGCTATCTTGTAAAGACACCACATCTCTGTGACCAACGTAATAAACCTCCAATTTATATGATAACAGAACTGCCCATGCCCTATACTGTCACTATAAATCCATTAGTTTCACTTTATCTGATCACTTTGAGAATCACTTTTCAGCTTACCAGTCTCAAACTGTCTCCTCTAAGCATGCAGCAGATACCCCGGGGTAAAACAGCTGAAAATAGAAATGGGAGTCACATTCCTTCCTTGTGTTTTTAATATGATAATTGAGTCTAATTGCAGCTCGGTGCCAGAGAGCACTGGCCTGCTTCGTATTTACTCTTAGTGTATCTAATCAGCTTCCTGCAAGGCTGCTCTATCTGAAGGCTATCGCTGAACAGCGGCCTGGTTAACCGTTGGCCCCATGCACCACATTCGGACAGATTAGATTTATGCGCGCTCCGTGTACAGCTGCCAAGAAATACTTTGGCTGCGGTATCACACTTGTCGTCTTGGGCTAAACCTCCTGAGTCACAGTCTGAATATGACTGAAATTTTTCTCTCCGTATCTCTCTCTCGATACGACGAAACTCTCACACAAACTCAACGTCGTTGTCTCCACTGTACTGCTTCTTAACAAGCAGGGAGTGGTCAGAGTCAATTTTTAATTGTGAAGCAGTGGATCATTCAGGAGCTGGACTGGATTGTGTACCGATGTTAACAAGCTGCTGTAAATGTTATCAGAGTAAAGGCTGTTGTATAAAGTGGAACGTGCGTCAACAGGATGATGGCCTTTCCACCACCTCCACCGGTGATCATTAGATCACTGACTTCTGGTCACGAGTTTTGGCTTGTGGGCCACAGCACCAGCCCGTGTGTGTGTTGAGTGTAGGAAAGATTTATGACTTTCAATCAAAGCTGCATTTCTAAAATAATATAATTCCATGCAATTAAGGTTGGTTTAGGCGAAGGCTAAATACATTTTCCATGAACAGCCACTGTGGAAAAAGAAATCCTTGAAAGCAGGCAATACAAGGAAATCATAGAATATTGTGCCCAAGTAAAACAGCGTACAGTCCACTGCAGTGCTACTTAAAAGTTTGTGAAACCTGTTGTATATTGCATCTTTCTGCATGAATATAACTAAAACTGAGGACAGGCCTTTGTAGCGTTTTTATAAAAAGGTAGAGTGAGAAATGTAGATGTGTAGGATGTTCACATTCTGGCCATAGGGTGGTGCTACAGTGAAGGGCCAGCCACCAAAAATATTTCAAAAATATAGTATAAATAAAGTATTTTTGATAGCATTTTCCCTCGCAGCTGTAGAAAAATCATGCTTTGAACAAAACAGTTCTGACCACTACCAACATGTTCGAAGTCCTACCCCACATTCTTGGGAAATGGAAATAGGTGCAATGATTCACTGGAACATGCAAACGGAAATGGAAATGCAGTATATAAGGCAACAACAGAGTTTATACATTTATATTGAGATTGAAAGTCATTATTTGGTATGAGCTCCTTTATTCTCCAACACAGCCTGAACTATCTTAGCTAAGCTTTCTCGTCATTTCTTTAAGCAGTCCTCAGGAATAGTTCTCCAGGCTTCTTGAAGGACATTCCAAAGCTCTTCTTTGGATGTTGGCTGCCTTTTGTCCTGTTCTCTGTCAAGAGCTCAAGCTCTGTGTGTTTTTCTATTCAGGTAGGCTTTTACTGCATTGGCATTGTGTTTGGAATCATCCGGAAAGCTGACGCTGCTGCAGATGAGATGCTTTCCAGATGGTATTGCATGGTGGATCAATATCTGACAGTACATTTCTGCCTTCATAACGCCATCAGTTTTGACAGTGTCCCCAACACCACTGGCTGAAATGCCAACCCAAACCACGCTAGAGCCGCCACTGTATTTAAAGGATGGCTGTAGACACTCACTGGCGTGCCTTTTTCCTGATATTGACATATTTGAACCGAAAATTTCCAATTTGGATTCATCACTCCATAAGACCTGTTGCCACTGATGTTTAGTCCAGTTCTTGTATAACCTGGCATACCTCAGCCCTTTCTCCTATTTCACTTCCTTAAGAATGGCTTTGTGGCAGCCACCCTTCCACTCAGATCGTTTCTGCTGATGCTTCAGTGAACAGTAAAGGCCAGATCCACCTCTCGGGCCCTGCGTCCAGTCTTTCCTGGATTTTTTTTCCTTTTTCTTAAGGACATAACTTTCAGATACTGTTCATCTGCTGTGTGTAGTTTTTAGGACTGTCACGTCTTTTGTCCTCCACTTGTCCAGTTTTCTAAACCTTTTCAAAGGTCAGGTAAAAGGACTGGACTGAAATGAGTGAAAAAGCAGCCATTGTCCAAAGAAAAACTTTGACAGACGTTTAGAAATCCTGGAGAACTATTTCTATTTTTAAAAAAGTCTGGCTCCTTGGAAGCAAAATTTAAAAATGTGGTGTGGCTCAAGACTTGAACAGTACTGTACGTGCATCATTTATAAAACCAAATGTAGTCCATTTCTGAAAGCGTCGATGATGCAATGCTGCCAGAGGGCGTGACTTCTAACAAAGACACTCCTGAGTGTTCCCAGCTTATTAGTGTGGAGCTATATTTATACCTGTGTGTACCCACCTTAGCTGAAACCAACATGCTTATGCATGTTGGGAAAAGTAAATGCAACATAAAGACTCACATTACTGACTGACATCAGTACACTAGATGGTGGGGGGGGGCACCTAAAATTAACATGGCAACATCTTCATAAAAAGATAAGCTAACAATAGAAAAATGAATATTTTCATATATTAAACTTGTCCTTAAAACAATTTGCTCGTGTTTCTGCGTGGCTATGTGAAGCTCCTGGACCTTACACGCAATATACAGTCCTCAGTCCTAACCCAGCCTCCTCCCCCTCTAGAAGATAGCAGCTTCCTTTCAGGAGAAGTGTGATGGGAGCGGAGATAAGATGTTGCTTTCAGGATGAGGAAGATGCCACTGACTTCTGCCCATGCAGACAGGCTCTGACATGCTCTGTCTGAGCCTGTGTGGCAAAAAATGCATCCGAACAACCCATTTGGCGCCAACTCCTGAAACCTTTTTAAATACTCACACATACTGAGGTTGAGCGAACCCAATTACCAGCTGGGTGTGATATGTGACTTCTCTCCACTGTAAGTACATTTACTGTAAAGTCTTCTGCAATCAAATAAAAAAAAACACATGCTGAACCTTGTTCTGAACAACAATTAAAGTTGATACGGCCAGTGTGTTAGCAGTAACATCCAAGTCCACATTCACTCACCCTTTCTCTCTGTTTTTGGTCTCAACCATCAAAATAATCTGAGCTATGCTAAAATGTAAGGCTGAGGAAAACTGTACAGTCAGACAATATGTGGATATTGTGTTGTGTATTAGCAGCTATAAGCAGCGCATTTTACATGTGATTGGTGTTTGTAAAAAAATATAGTTTTCTATTTACAGAGCCCATTAAAAAAGATATGTGATATGTTCACGTGAACCTCTGTTTACCTGACGTAAGTACAAAGAATAACTGACCAACTTCCCTGTGTTTTGTAAATATACCCACATTTAGAATTTGATAGCTGCATATTTCGCTCTGTGTTTTAGCACCTTTCCTTTTAAAAACTCTTTTTAATTGTTTTGGAACTGACGATACTGATGTTTTTTTTAGTTTTTCAGTCGGAAATCTTGTCCATTCTAGTTTGATATTACACTTCAGAGACACATCTGGACTGGTAGCAGCCCAGTAAAGCACAGGCATCCTGTGTCTATGAAGCCACGCTGTTGTAGCCTCTGCAGAATGAGGTCTGGCATTGTCTTGCTGAAATAAGCATGGACACCACAGGAACAGACATTGCCTTGACAGCATGCATTGCTCTAAAATTCTAACATGCAACTGAGAGTCAATAGTACCTTCACATGCATGCAGCTCAGCCATGCCATGGGCACTGATGTGCCCTCCATACCATTACAGATGCTGGCTTTTGTGACTTTCATTAATATCAGCATGTATGTATGTATGTCGTTTTCATCTTTAGCACAGAGGAAATAGGAGCACTCCTATTTTTTTCCAAAACGAGCTGAAATGTGGGTTTATCTGACCATGGTATGCTGTTCCACAGTCTGTCAGTCCATCAGAGATGAGCAATGAACCCAGCGGTGGTTCACCATAGATCAATCAATCAATCAATCAACCTTTATTTCCCCTGGGGATTAATAAAGTATTCTGATACTGATTTTAGACTCAAGGGTCCATTAAAAAAAAAAAAAAAGAGCATAAAATAGTATCAGCACCTTAATAGTCTCCATAGTAGGGATTGGTACTGTATGGCACTACGTCTTATGCTGGTTAAACCCAAAATAATGTCATTTTCAGAAGCACTGAGCCTGCAAGTACATTTATACATGAGGTTTACTAATACAGCCATATTGGTCTCCATAAATGTTCTTTCCTATATTCAGTTTGTCCACAAGTGGGCGTTATACAGAGGCACACAGTATACTCTAAACAGAGGAATCTTTACTCTAGCTGTACATGCACTAAATTACCGTAAAAGGATATGTGCACACATCATTCAACAATGACTAAAATATCTTCATCATCTGTCATTTGATCTGTAATAAGGTGTCCAAGATAGCTGACCTTAGCACAAACCGTAAGATTATTACGTGACAATTTTAAATCACAAAGTCTTTGGTTCTACCAATCAGAAGAGCTCTTTTAGAGTTGATGCATGGCTTCCCCCTTGCCTAATACACTTTGAAGTTTCTGGCTGCAGCGACAGAATGCGTTATGTGACAAAGGTTTTCCAAAGCGTTCCTGAGCCCAGATGGCTATGTTTTTCACACCAGCATGAAGGCTCGAAGCTCATTCGACAGTGGGTTCCAACCTTGCCTTTTGTGCACTGAGATGTCTCTGAATTCTCTAAGCCTTTTCACAATATTACACACTGTAGATGTCGAAAGACTTAAAGTCTCCAGTCTTACACTGAGAAATGTTCCTTCAGACCTGACAGACGACTCGCTCAGAGATTCTGGTGCAAAGGAGTGAACCGCGACCCGCCCTTGCTCGACTGACGTTACTTTTACTTTCTTCTTTTTTAAATTCTGTCCCAACTTTTGTTGAGGTTGTTGCAGCCGTTAAATTCAAAACTCATGCATATTTACAAAATGCAGTTAAGTTGTCTGTAAAACTATAGAAAATATTTTCTTAGTAAGTTAAATGACATTTTGAGTAAATTGATATATCACCAACAACGGAGGGTCGTGTCAGGAAGGGCATCCGGTGTAAAACCTCTGCCAAATTGCCAGTGAGGATTAATCCACTGTGGGGACCCAAGGGAGCAGCTGAAAAGTACATTTATAATAAAAAAATGTACCTTGTATTATCCCCAAGGCGTCACCACAGCAGATATTTGGCAAAGGTTTTTCACCAGATGCCCTTCCTGATGCAGCCCTCAATGGTGAGAGGGAATTGTGCCCCCACCTGGAATTGAACCAGGGACCATTCACTCGTGAGGCAAATGCGTAAACCGCTACAGTACAGTACAGAGGAAACACATTTTATCTCATTGGTACTTGTTTCTAATTCCTGAACTAGTAACTTGGGAGTGGTAAGAAAAATATCACTTTCTATTTAAATTCAAGACTAGCTTGCTAACGATGTTGAATTTAGAAAGTACCTGAGCCTCCTTGAATGAGCGTGTTTCTATGTTTGGGTGAGTGGATCGGAGGCAGCAGTTGGCGTACATTCCTCATTTCAGTGTGAGGTGGGATTGGAGGAGAAGGAGGGCAAGCCGAAGCAATGGACCCCTGGAGAAACGGTGGCTCCGACCGAGAACAGACAAGAAGGCAAAGCCCCTGAGCCCGCCGCCCTACGACGCCTCTAACTACTCGCTGTAACTCTACCCCAGAGATAACCATCACACCCTGGGCCCTCAGCGTGCCCCTGTCAGCCCCCCCACCCCTTCCCCTTTGCTCCAGGGTCACTGAGGAGGGGGGGCAACACTTTCACATCGGCACGGGGCTGTCAGGAGGCCTGGCGTAGCTCGGCTGGAGTCGTTAACAGACTCACGCATTCGCACCCATCTTTGAAGCCCCTTCTGCCCCGGTCAGAAAAGTGTGCCCGGGCCGTGTTTCGAATAAGAACCGCAAGGTTTGCCCAGTCATTGTAAAGTATGGCGCTGTTATGACAAAAATAAGTTGTGTTTTCTTTACTGATAAAAAAATAGTGGTGGTAATTAGACTAATGTGGGAGGACATCTTCTTACGAATGTTTATCAGACTCACACGGCATTGGGACAATGAATATTTGCTGCGATCGGGTGTCATGTGGGTCCAAACCTAAATATTTATCTGACCAGGCTGACATTATACACATCACAATGAAGCTTTCTTAAAAGGCCTAAAAATATATTGGGCACATTAGTGTGGTCGGGTAGAGCACTCTGGGGCTGAGTGGCTCCCTCGGCTTACACTGAGCTAAGTGTAACGCTGTTCCTCGCAAACATATAAACTGTCAAATGAAACACAGGCAGGCACCCCAAGCAATAGACCCTGCGGTTTGTCTGGGTAAGAGCCCAAAGTTATACCCATAACTGGAACACTTTCCGTGCAGGAGCTGCCTTCTATCCAGACTTGAATGCACCAAGCTGTTTTTTTTTTATTTTAGTGTCTCTGACAGATAGCTCTTTGTATGGTGGCTGCTGTGGTCCAGATGAGCTCATACCTGCAAGTGCAGCTGTTACACCCCATTAATAAAACCAGCCAGTTGTTGAAACTGTTTAACTCTAAAGTTCTCTGTTCTGGAGATTATGGACTTATCATCTATCCTCAAGGTCATGTGATCGGTCGGATACTGATGTGTGGCATTTGAAAGTATATTTTTGCAGAACGTTATTGATGCAGAAAAGATGTTTTGGTGATCGCGCTCTAATGACAGGAACCCAGACTCTAGATTGGAACTGGTTTTCAAAACTTCCGGTGTGTTCATGTGTGATGTTTTCTGTAATTTTTTCCCCATTTCTGAACTTTCATTGATCTGTAGAGTAACTGGCAGGAACATATAGATTTAAGTTGTGTTTTCTAAGTGTGTGTGTCTTCTGTGCCGAAATTTGCCAAAGATATACTATAAAAACTGCATCTTGGATATATTACATGGACAAAAGCATGGGTGAGTTTTATTAGTGCAAAGTAGAAGCATTTAGGAACCACAGCAACTCAGCCGTGAAGTGGCAGACCATGTAAAGCTACAGAGCGGGGTTGCTGAGTGCTGAGGTGCATAGTGTGGAAAATTCACCAACACTCTGCTGTCTTAATAACTGCAAAGGTCCAAACCTCCTCTGGCATTACCATCACCACAAAAACTGCCTCATGGTATGGGTTTCCATGACCGAGCAGCGTGTCAGATTGAGTGGTGGAACGCGTGCTGCCAGTGGATTCTGAAGCGGAGGAAATATGTTCTGCGGTGTGACAACTTCTCTATGGATTAGTCTGGGTATAGTGAATGTCGTGAAAACGTTACCTGTCTGACTGCATTGTGCATTGTGGAGGAATAAGGCTGTGGGGTTGTTTTTCTGGGGTTGGCCTGGGCTGCTTAAGTCAAGTGAAGCCAAATCTTAATTCTTCAGCTTACCAAGACATTTTGGACAAGTCTGCTTCAAACTTCGTGGGAACTGTCTGTGGGAAAACCCATACCCCAGTGCACAAAGCAAGGTCCATAAAGACATGGTTGAATCCATGTGGTGTCAAAGAACTTGACTGGCCCACAGGAAGCCCTGAACTCAACCCCACTGAACACATTTGGGGTGAACTAGAACAGGGATTGCAAGCCGGGCCCTCTTATTCAGCGTCAGTGTCTGACTTCACAGATTCTCTTCTGGATGAATGGGCAAAAATTCCAAAACATTATTTTTTTTTTTGACTGCACCAATTTGAGCTATTCTGTGTGGATCCATTACATTAAAAAATCCATCTGATTTACACGTTGTTGCACAAAAAATAGGAAAAACACCAAGCCACAGTAGCTACAAAATTATCTTAGCAATGCAAACGTCTTTGCAATATGATGGTGGAAGCCCTGAATTTAGCAATTACAGTGATAATGAAGGCAAAACTGTTCAGTCATCATGGCTTTCTTTTACATGTGGTCAAGTATGCCTGTTGTGATGTGCTGAACAGAAACCAGGATAATGATACTGTGGCATGTAAACACACTCGCGGACAAAAAGAAAGGCTGTTTTCTCAGCTTCTCCTTTCCAGCGCAAGAACGGACTTTGGAGCTCAGAATCAGCCAGGAGATCCATAAAGTCTGACTTCTGTGAACCCCGGAGCAATATGTCAGTCTTAACCATGTGTCGAGACAGATGGCACTTGGCAGGTGAGCTGATGTTTGTGGCCGCAGTGACACACACACGTAGGAGGCTGTTTGTCCTGGCATTGATAATTGCTTTACCTGCTGGCCATAAAAGCAATAAAACCTTATCTCAAGGTAAATACAACTGAACCATTTGTGCAAAGGAGCACCGTAAATATTGCCCAATTATCAATAATTCAACAGGGTGGCGTCTCATGCGTCTATTTCCTTCTGTGTAATCATAAAACTGAAGCTGTGGCAACTGATAGCCGCTGGATAAGACAGTCCTGCATTCCTTTCCTCTTGGAGTTCCTGCTTAAAGGGAGGAAAACGGGGCTCATTTGTGGAATGAAATATGAGGTTGGGTTAAAAATTGCCCCTTCTGCTCTCACACACACGAACACACCCTCCATCAGGCTGAAAGGGCGGTGAACCGCTCAAAGGGATCTCAGGTTTCTGTTTGTGTTGCTTCCATTGTGTCCTACATGGG
>VUQH01039220.1:12443-24484 GCA_015106775.1 Etroplus canarensis
GTAATTTGCCCGTGAAGACATTGCCTCATTAAAAAAAAAAAAAAAAAGCACAAACGTGCACCAGTGTGCACGCACATACGCGTGTTTTCCTTGTTCCTTCGCAGCATATCAGTGCTAGACAGCGACTGTGAAATGTTTGCATGAGTGTGATTGCGGCTGATATCACAGTCCAGTGGAGCAGAGATGAACAGACTGTAGCTTCTGTTTGCTGCTAAGAGCTACACTATAAACTCGAAATGATCTTTGGCTTCTTCTGTCCTCATGTTTCCTTACTGGAAACTAATAAGAGTCCTCTAAATAAGTTGTCCTGGATATTGTAATCACCACAAATTTATTTATATATTTAGATGGAAATTAGGGCAAATTTTTTTTTTTTTTTTTACATACCTTAATCTTAATGTGTTAAGACTGCGATTGCTGCGATTTTTAACTACTGCGTTCCATCAAAGTTTTCTGTGTTGAATTTCATCATCACAGTGTGGACATGATGCTCTCTGCCTGCCAATTTTCTGTGGCCACACAGACTGGTCTGAGACACCACACCGCAATGCACCAGCTATGCATGTGTCCTTCAGGTGGACTCCAAGCAGACTTGAAGAAAGTAATACAAAAGATTACTCATTAGTGTTGTCTGCAGCTGTAAAGCAAGTAAAATAAGGGCCTTATAATCCACCTCTACCAATAGAAAATGAAGAGGGCTGCAAAGCTGTTTGAGGCATCAGCTTGTGGGGATAAATCAGCCGACAGCGTGGAAACCCACTGGGTCCAGCGAGGCGTGCAGGTATACAACTGTGTGCATAACTGTCCCAGGATCTGCTGTGGGCAGGGCCAGCGCCAGTGGGACAGACCAAACTTAGTCACAGAGGGTGCACTTTAGTAACTTCCCTCAGAATAAGTGCTGTCCTACACACTGGGGCTCCTGATGGAACAGCAGTGCTGTTGAATGCAATGATAATCCAATGACTGACTGATGTCCAGTACTGATTGCTGGATCTTCAGCTGGCATTTACTGTCGGATCTGTGTGATACAGTGTCCTACATATGCTCCCCCATCCCTTTTCTCAGTCCCTCCCCTCTCTAATCTTTCTCGTTTCTGTCCACTACCTACGCTATATGGACAAAAGTATCTGGCCACCTACACAGACCGTAACTCCTACAGGAGTTTATATGACATCCCATCCTAAATCCGTAGGCATTAATATGCAGTTGGTCCCTCCATCGCTGCTATAACAGCTTTGAGTCTTCTGGGAAGGCTTTCTATAAGACTTTGGAGGCTGTCTGTGGGAATGTTCGCTCATTCATCCAGAAGAACATTTGTGAGGTCAAACACTGACGACTATAGAACAAGAGAGCTCGGCTCTCTGTTGTGATTCGTTCCAAGACACGTTGAGGTCAGGGCTCTGTGCGGGCCAGTCCAATTCTGTCAAACCAAACTCATCCAGCCATTCCTTACTTTGTGTACTGGGCATAGTTAAGCTGGAACAGAAAAGGGCTTTCCCCAAATTGCTCTCACATCGTTGGAAGCATAGAATAGTCCAAAATGTCTTGATAAGCTGAAGTATTAAGATTCTCCTTCACTGGAATGAAAGAACCCAGGCCAACTCCAAAAAACAACACCATAGCGTTATCCCTCTTCTACTTTCTTCCACAGCAAATTAACCCAAACATGCCTTTATGGACCTTGCTCTGTGCACTGGGGCAGTTGGCACAATGCAGTCAGGCAGGCAATGCTCTTTTGGCATTAGCCAAACCTCGTCACACCACAGAAAACATTTCCATTGCTCCACTGAGTGTAGTGGTGGCGGGCTTTACAGCACTTCACGCAATGTCTGGCATTGTGCTTGGTGAAGTAAGGCTTGCATGCAGCTGCTCAGCCATGGAAACCCATGCCATCAAGCTCCCAGTGCACAGTTTTTGTGCTGATGTTGATGCCAGAGGAGGTTTGAAACTCTGCAGGTGTCAGCAGAACTTAGGCAACTTTTACATCTATTCTCCTCAGCACTCAGCGACCCCCTGCTCTGTAACGTTAAGTGGACTGCCACTTCATGGCTTGAGTTGCTGTGGTTTCTGGATATTTCCACATTGCAATAATACCACTTACAATTGATGGTGGAATATTTAGGAAGGAAGAAATCTCACCAACTGACTTGTTTCATGAGCTCTTTAGAACGACCCTTTCTTTCACAAATGTTTTAAAGGCAGACTGAATAGCTAGCTGCTTGATTTCATACACCGGCGGCAATGAGCCTGAATAAATGGCCCAGTACTTTAGTTCATAACAACTCCTGCACCTGGTCAGTGTGTCTTAACTCAGACTGTAAAAGAGTTAAATACAGTGTTCACAGCTGTGTCTCAGTGTGTTCCCTTGGTAATGACAGCATGCTTTTGTGTCCCCACCCTTGTGGTGTGGAGTGTTCCACTGGACAGCTGCCATCCACAGTGGACAACACACACACACACACACTGTCCACTCTATACTTTACATAACCCACTGTGATCCAGAGGTTACACCACACACACACGTATTTTACTCACCTACCACTATGAGTGTGAGACTGAACAGAAACGCAGTCATTTTCTGTTTGCTGTCTGTAACCACAGACTTCTGCCTTTGGACAACGATAGGATCACGGCTTTTCTCACCATACTTCTCATATTGCTGTGCAGTGGTCAGTAAAACTACAGAATGGTTGTGCTTTGTGAAACGATAAAGAGACCTTTTTTTTTTTTTTGAATTACTCTACATCTGTGTGGTGAAAAACTGGCAAACATGTCCTGTGCACTCGTCTTAAATTACAGATCAGAGTGTGTGAATATGATCGGTTCACTCTCACTGCACTACACACTGCACCCACTACAGGTAACATGCAGCATCACTGACTCAACATCTAGTCAGGTGTGTAGGTCTCAAAGCAGCAAATGCCTGTTTTCACAAAGCAAACACCATGTAACCTGCTGGGCTCGGTGTCCTTTCAGATGCTGCACTTGAAGTATTCATGCAGAAGTCTAGTTTTTGTTGGTCACCAACTGTTTGATTTGTTGCTGCTTTGACTATAGCAGTCCTTTGAAATAAAACCTTTAGTTATTTCCCCAAAAAAGTAGGGCTATGATGGAATCAGCGCCGCAAATCCGTTGTGTCATTGTGTCACTGAGATGGCGCAAAAACTATTTGATGCAGGATTTTGAATTTTGACCTCCATGACCCTGTGCAACGGATTTGATTTTCAGCCATTTTGAAAACACAGATTTGCCACTAGGTGGCGTTGTCTGTTTTTTTTTTAAAAAGTTTTTTAGACATTTTTAGCCACATATCTGTGACTATTCGTCCGATCTTCATGAAACAGAAACCAAACTGATCGTGGGATCTCATGGTGATGCTGTGTTGTGTTTGCTGCCATCTGCTGTTACCGTGGCCGAATCAGTAAAAATAATTCAGGGGTATTTTGGAATCAGTTTCGTTGCTGCATAAGTTGGTTCTTAATTAGGGTTGGGCGATTTGCTCCATAGTCCATTTTTCCTATTGTCCTCCTTTAATACCACCAATGACCAATAGCGTTGCCTCTTGGCAAGTAAGTAACATGCACCCATCAGGGTAGCGGCCATCCACCTTCTGTAACACATGATGTGTGGCCCAAATACAAAAAAACTCAGGGTGGGTGAGCATTACACACACGTGAAGTGTGTCATCTTCAGCATGAAGAAACTTACATGTTGACAGACAGCATTAAAGGATTAAGTTTCCCGTAAATAACACAAGTGGATGGATATCTGCTGAGTAGCTGCAATGGTAAAAACTCACATTTTATGTTTCTTGTTGATCTTACAACTATAGCTCTACTATTTTAACAGTTTGTCTATGTAAAAAAAACCTCACCTGTCCTTTGCTTTGCGCCTTTCTGCACACAACAAGTTTTTCACCTACAAAAATTCACCATGGAGGAAAAAAGTTATGGGAAAGTGTGCATTAAGGTTGTATTCAAAGTATTGTGCTGTATGTTCTTCTCTATGGCAAGTGAAACCTCGTGCCTCTGATCTATTTTGGTGTTTCCAGGCTTTAATATGTTGTAGCTGATGAACGCCAACCCACACCGAGCCTCACACTCCCACACCAAAATAAGAACCGAGTGGAAGGCATGAGATATGACTTACCCTGAAACATTATAGCTTCAATGCTTGAGTGCATTAAGTTATGGCCTTGCACCACTTTAGATACTCTACGGTGTGTGTGCCGCCAGCCACACCTGTCGGCGGCATCTGAGTTACGGTCCAGATAAACCCACATTCTTTTATAGCTTCCTGTCTGGCCGCTGTAGCTGTTTGTTTATGATAGTCCTGATGACTCGCTACTTGCTCCCATTTATCCCCTTTAACATTTAACTCCCCCACAGTCAGGATCTTTGTCATATTGACATGACTCTACGGTGTGTGAGTCAGTTGTTGTTTATTTGCTGAAGCGAGCGTTTAATCAGCTTTGGTAATGAAGAAGAATCAGTTTAAAGTAATCAGGGATGTTTTAAAATTGGATCGTAGCTGACAAATAGCAGATCCTAATAAGTATGTAGATCCTAATCAAAGTCGTAATTTAAGAAAGATCCGATGAATAGAAAGGGAGCCCAAGGTGGCACTAATATGTACATCTTTAATTCGGCCCAAACAAACTTCTGAGTCTCATTTGGCTCGTTAACAGTAGCCTTTACATGCAGACATGCAACAGCGATTCATGCCGAAGAGAGGGGAAACACATCCACGCGCGTGGTCAAAGCCATCGAGTCCACCCAAACATAGAGGTGACCCCTGACACCCGGATATCCGTCCTCTCTTGTGCCCAGGCTCAGCTTCTGTCACCCGAGAGCGATTCCTTCAGGGTCATAAAGTTTAACAGCCATGGGAACTTCCTTTACCCCACCAGTGACAAACTGCTCTCCCTGTCTGACCACTGAAACATGTCCAGAAAAGCTCACTGTCATGTCATTGAGGAACTTTATTCCTTAAATAGGCCTGATCCCAGAAACCTTAGAACTTTTATGTCTTCATTTCTGAAAGGACATTTTCCAGAAGAGAGCGCAGGCCAATGATTTCCCTCTCCCCCCTTTCCCCCTCATCATCCCCGCTCTCCGTGAAGTTCATCAGCCGAGCAGGAATGTCTTCTCTGAGATGGGCGGCAATTGTTGAAGGTTTCTCTATAAATAACTTCTTGTCTGCCAGCCAGCCGGGTCTGTCCAGCTCCAGCAGGCCGACTAAGTGCAGCGACTGAGAGGGAATGTTCCAACTGAGTTTTGAACGCAGAACCTTGAGTTACCGCTGCACATGTTTAAAAAAGAAAGAAGGCTGTTTTTAATTGATGTAGGAGGTCTGCTGTGTGACTTTTTATTTTATTAGTGCCCTTGGCTGTTTGTTACTTATACAGTGTGAAAGTGTGAAACTACATACAGCTGGCTGAGTGATGCAGCCTGCTGTTTCTGTTGAACTGCAGCAGTGCTGTCAGACCAGAGTCACACCATCCACCTGTTGACCACGCTGGAGGACGATTGTTGTAGAGTTTATGACTGGCTGTCGTGTTTATAGTAAGGGTGGGCATTAGAGGTCATCATGCTGTCTTCTATGACTCCACAGACACATTGGTGGGAATGTGGTAACTCAAGAATAATGCAGTTAAACTTGATGCTGACACCTCAGGTAATCCATTGGAGTAGATGATCTCATTAAGCTTCAGAGCAGCTTTCTGCATAAAATGTGTTTTGGCAAACGTTCCTTCTCTTGGATGTTTGAGCTTCACTGTGCAGTGAAGACTTTTTCTAACTTCATCTGCTGAAAGGAGAAATCTGAGTTGAAAGTACGTTCATATGAGAAGTGAGAATCAGAATCTGCTTCATTGCCCAAGTGCAGTGTTATGCACAAGGAATTTGCTTTGCTGTGCAACAGCTCTCAATTACGCATTCAACAAGACACATCAAAGGACGGCAAGACGTAGACAGTTTCTCATGTTGCGGTGAGGACGGGTAACTTAAACTATCATAAGTCTGATTACTGAGAGTGGACTTTCAGAAATCTGGTTGAACTTCTGAAATGAAAAATGTAGATTTTCAAATAGAGGAGATGTAGATGTCCCTGTAAAAACCAACCTAAGGTGCTTTATTATGGAAAAATCACTTTTTATTTAGCTAATAGGTCCATTGCATTCTAAGAACCCTCATATGACAACATAATACATTTATTAGGCCTCAAAAATGTTTTTTTTTGGTAGTTCATAACATTTGAATCTGAGTCCTGTGTTACACAGGATATTACAACTACCTGTCATTGAGCAATAAAGAGTTTGATTTCATTCTTCCCATTTTTCCAGACTTTCCTGAAGGCAGCACCCTGTGTAGGAACATTCTGCGTCTGTTTTGTTTGATTTGGGCAAATATGGTAAAGTGTAAGCATAATAAGTAGCGATGATTGGTCTGACTCATACTCTACTAGCTATACTATAGGCTGGTGTAGTATATATTTTCATAGAAATAACAGAGTCCTGCACATCACTGTCGAGTGACGTAGAAACTCCTTAAATTTGATAATTGAAAAACCATTTAAAGGCTGGAAGCAGTTGTGCACTTAAGCTAATTGTTTCCTTTGGTCCTTTTTGAGTTTAAAACCAAAATTATCCCAAATGGATGCCCTTGTATTGTTTTATTTGCATCAAACTCTTCCATGGTTGCATTTTCTGAAAATGGTGCACCAACACCTGCCTGCGCTGCAAAGTGAATTTTACCGTTTGCATTTTGACCTTTGCAAAAGTAACAATAGAAAGTAGAAATGGAAAACACTGTGTGATTTTTATGTTCATGTGCAGCCCTGTGTCCTATTCCCAGGCCCACATGAAATCTGTACCTGCAGAATTCCTGAGTTTGAAGAGGTTCATGTTGCAAATATTTGCCATTTCTGCTTCTCTGTTGCTGGTGTATTCCATTTCAATTCAGTTTTATTTACATGTATTATATTAATATTCACAACTAAATTTACCTCGAGGTACTTTACACTATAAGGTAAAGACCCTTCAGTATGAGAGAAAATCCCAACAGTCATCCCCTATGAGCAGCACTTGGTGACTGTGGGAAGGAAGAACTCCCTTTTAACAAGAAGAGACCTCTGGCAGAACCAGGCTCAGGGAGGGGCTGCCATCTGCCTCAATCGGTTGGGGGTATAGAGAGAAGGGAGAGCAAAGACACAGACAATAGGAGAGAGAAGACAACATTTAATGACTAAACCCTAACTATAAGCTTTATCATAAAGGAAAGTTTGAAGCCTGATCTTAAATGTAGAGAGGGTGTCTGTCTCCTGAAGACAAACTGGGAGCTGGTTCCACAGGAGAGGGGCCTGATAGCTGAAGACTCTGCCTCCCATTCTAGTTTTCAAAACTTTAGGAACCACAAGTAGGTCTGCACTCTGAGAGAGAAGTGCTCTAATGGGAAAATATGGTACATTAAGGTTTTTAAGATTACTGTGTTGATGTGGCTTTGATCAGTGTGAAAAGGCTGTCCTGAAATGTTCATGATGAAATTCAAAGGGTTAAATTCAAAAGCTTGTGTAAACTGATATTTATTTAGCCCGCTGCAGTGTTGAAAGCATTTCAATTAGCTTGTTTGCTCAGGAAATAATGATTATGATTGTTTTTTTTACTAATTGTTAATGAGGTAGCAAGCAAAACACTCCACAGAATTCTGCAGATTTTCCTCCTGGATCACCACAGGAAACTGAAAAATTCTGCAGATTCCGTTTAAGCCTGTTATAGACGTATTGGTGAAAACTGGAGCAGGATAAGAATTTGCGTATTTTTCTGGGATGGATGATTCTTTTGCAACATCGAAAAATATATTTAGGGTTTTTACTTCAGTGAACGTCATAACCCAGCCACAGGGGAACTTTGGTAAAGTACTTGGGGAAAATGTACTGAGTTCCTATTGACCATGTCCATCCTCTCATCCAGTGGTTGTGTTCATTGTAAGATTAACAGTACTGTAGTCCAATGGTATTGATGGATGGATTAATCATATTTCACAGGAGGCCTGTGCCCCCCCTTTCTCTAAACACGCCCCTGGGTGTGATTCACCCTGAGTGCAAAAATGCCCACAATACCAACGATCAGTCACAATAAAGTTAGGCTGCAGTGTGTGACACCTGTGATTTGTATATATGTGTGTGTGTGTGTGTGTGTGTGTAAAACTGAAGGAGGAAAAAGCTCTAAAAATGCAAAACACAGGAGTTGTGTATTAACTGCGTTGTGGTGACACTGGGTACATGTATCAGTATTTTTCCCCCCACCCTTAATTAGGCCGCGTTTTCCCCCATTTAGTTGTGAAATACTCTGTTATTTTGTGCCCCTGTGTGGAACCTCATAGCTTCATCCATACCAACTATACGTGCAGTAAGGCACCTTAACACAGAAGGGTGATTAATGCTCCTCTCGCCACTCCCTGACAGTCCAGCTTTGGTGTTACAGTAGATGCTGTGAGGAGTCCCGGTGGTGTAGGCGGCGGGTGTAGAACAGGAGTAACAGCAGTGTTGCAGAGTAGCAGGAAGAGGAGGATGTTGACAGCCAGTGCGTGTGTAATTGAACACTGTGGGCTCTCACAGCCACTAAAGCATCCTTTGTAAACACTGTTTGTTGTTGTAAAGGCGGTGACTGATGGCAGATGGCTGTGCTCACTCAAGGCCTCGCTGAGTCCTGCTATTCTTCCGTGTGTGTGTGTGTGTGTGTGTCTGCAGGCATTTTGGAGTGTGTTTATTTTTTTTAAAGTGCACTGAGGAG
The DNA here is from genome assembly GCA_015106775.1 of Etroplus canarensis. Taxonomy (NCBI): domain Eukaryota; kingdom Metazoa; phylum Chordata; class Actinopteri; order Cichliformes; family Cichlidae; genus Etroplus; species Etroplus canarensis. The sequence continues at coordinate 21,235 of VUQH01039220.1, forward strand.
GACCTCTCATTATAGGGGTGTGTGTGTGTGCGTGCGTGCATGCTCTTGTTGGTTTGCGTGCTTATGCTCAAAATCATGTCACTAATTAGAAACTTGCTTTATTTCCCCTCCCCTTATTTTGTGAATGAGTGGGTGTTGAATGAGGCATTGTGGGTAGGCACTGTAATTAATGGCCACCCCCTCCTCTCTCTGGCTTATTATCATTAGTCACATTCCATCAGTTCCCAGTGAGCACTGAGCCTTGCTGGCACTTGTTTGGAGTGATTTCCCTCCCTGTTTCCCCCTCTTTTCTTCCTCATCCCCTTCCTCCCATTTCACCATTGTCCTCCTTTAACCCTGTTTCTGTCTGCTCATGTCTCTGTGCCAGCTTTTTCACTTCAGATAGGCTCTGTACCCCTCCCTGCTGCTGCCCTCGTCTGTCTCCTCCCGAATGTAGGATAGTTGAATTGAAAACGAATGAAAGGCGGGACTCAGTGAAGCAGATGATGGCTCAATTGAATGTGCCTCTCAGGAATGCTCTGTGTTGTGGAGTCTGGCAGGCTTTGGTTGGTGCTACAGGGATTCTGTCCTGCTGGTCCCGTCCATCTGCTTCAGCACCCACAACTACCTGTCACCTTAACTATACATTACGGTAGCTTAAGAAGTACATTTACACCCAGTCTGTACTTCATAAACGCCCCTGCACTGTGGCAGCTCCTCGTGTTCGCAGTGGTCATGGTCCAGCCTCTGGAGTCATTTTAACGACTGCAAGGATTTCTGGACAGCCACCTTTCACATCATGATGATTCAGCAGTGCCGCCCTCTCGGTTTTAGGCTTTATTTGGTGACATTTGTCAACACAGCTACCAAGAGGATTTTCTGCATTACACTTACTGAGAGCGGGGTGTTCAAAATCAGAAAACTTTATTAATTCAAGTGTGGAAATTGTTGTGTTACAGATGCTCAGTTAGATACAAATAGATAGAAATTTGAAAGGTGATAGGTATAAATTTGAGGTGTAAGAAAATTATGAAATAAATAAACAAATAAACCTGTCTGTATGACTTGCAATATGTAGTGAAATGATAAATGGTAAATGGACTGGTGCTTATGAAGTGCTTTTTTACTCTGAGCACTCAAAGTGCTTTTTATTACAGGCCTCATTAACCCATTCACACACACATTAACACTCTGATGGATGCATCAGGAGCAATTTGGGGGGTTCAACATCTTGCCCAAGGATGCTTCAGCATGCAGACTGGAGAAGCCAGGGATCAAACCACCAACCTTCCTGTTTGAAGATGACCCGCTGTACCTCCTGCAGCCACAGCCGGGAGTGTAGTGGTTTACACATTCGCCTTACCAGCTAAAGGTCCCTGGTTCAATTCCAGGTGGGGACACAACCTCTCTCACCATGGAGGGTTATGTAAGGAAGGGAATCCGGTGTGAAATCACTGCCAAATTACCGATGCAGATTAATCTGCTGTGGAGACTCCTTGGTGGAGAATACAAGGAGCAGCTGAAGGTCAGTTTTTTGTGAATTGCAGTGATGTACCTTTGGCTGCTCCCTTGAATTCTCCATCAAGGGGCCTCCACAGCAGCTAAATCTGCATTGGTAATTTGGGAGAGGTTTTATGCCGGATGCCCTTCCTGATGCAACCCTCCATGCTGAGAGGGGCATTGGTCCCCACCTGAAATCAAACCGAGGACCTTTCGCTTGTAAGGCGACTGCACAAACCACGAATTGCAATATGTAACATAGAAAATTTTAAAGCCAAAAACTGTATACACTATTTAATAAATACAACATAAATATATACAATATGAAACTGGTCACGGAGTCACAGGGAGGAGTTGTAAAGCTTGACGTCCACAGGTAGGAATGATTTCCTGTGGCGTTCTGTGGTGCATCGTGGTGTACTGAGCTTGCTGCTGAACGTCTGTCCAGCACGTCATGAAGAGGGGGTGAAGGATTGTTCAACATTGTCCTGAACTTGGGCAGCGTCCTCCTCTCTGTCACCACTATCAGAGAGTTGAACGCCACACCCACAACATTACTGGCCTTGAGGATCAGTTTGTTGAGTCTGCTGTTGTCTACTTCCCTCAGTCTGCAGCCCCAGCACAGCATAAAGGACATGATGCATTCATACAGTCATACCATTTCTGAACTTCTTAATTTTGGCCCCTGAAAATTAACTAAAACTAAACATTAACAACTAAACTGAAATGAGCTAACCATCTAAGAGCCTAACTGAAATGTTGGATGCACTGATCTTATATTTGGATCAGATATTGGTCCAGTTCTGACTCAGAATGTTGGATCTATGACCTCAGGCCATTCTGTGTGTATTACTCAATGTGTCAGTAGCAATGTGCCAGTTGCTGAAATGAGACTAGTGTAAATAAATTAGATAAATCGTTTGAATGGATTTTTTAATTTTACTTAACTTGATCCGATTTTATATTCCAGAGTTAGCAAAGCAGTGTTTCAGCTGAGCCTGATATTAGCTTATACAACCCGAATTCCAGAAAAGTTGGGACATTCTTTAAATTTGAACAAAATGAAAACTAAAAGACTTTCAAATCACATGAGCCAATAGTTTATTCACAACAGAAAATAGATAACATAAAAATTGTTCAAACTGGGAAATTGTACACCTTCATCCACTAAATGAGCTCATTTCAAATTTGTTGCCTGCTACAGGTCTCAAAAAAGTTGGCATGGGGCAAGAAATGGCTGAAAAAGCAAGAATGTTCAAAAAGATTCAGCTGGGAGAACATGTAGCAAGTTATTAAATTAATTAATATCAGGTCTGTAACATGATTAGCTATAAAAGGGATGTCTTAGAGAGGCAGAGTATCTCAAAAGTAAAGATGGGCAGAGGCTCTCCAGTCTGTGAAAGAGTGCACAAAAAGATTGTGGAATACTTCAAAAACAATGTTCCTCTGTGTCAAATTGCAAAGGCTTTGCAACTCTCATCATCTACAGTGCATAATATCATCAAAAGATTCAGAGAAACTGGAGATGTCTCTGTGCATAAGGGACAAGGCTAAAGACCTTTATTGGATGCCTGTGGTCTTCGGGCCCTCAGACAACAATGCATCACTCATCGGCATGATTGTGTCACTGACATTACTAAATGGGCCCAGGAATACTTCCAGAAACCACTGTCGGTTAACACAATCCGCCGTGCCATCTGCAGATGTAAACTAAAGCTCTGTCATGCAAAAAGGAAGCCATATTTGAACATGGTCCAGAAGCGCTGTCGTG
>VUQH01039221.1:0-13685 GCA_015106775.1 Etroplus canarensis
TTCCCACCCTCACCTATGGTCATGAACTTTGGGTAAGAATGAGATCATGAATACAAGTGGCTGAGCTTTCTCCACAGGGTTGCTGGACTCACCCTTAGAGACAGGGTGAGGAACTCAGTCATCTGGGAGAGGCTCAGAGTAGAGCTGCTGCTCCTCCACATCCAACGCAGCCAGTTGAGGTGGTTCATCTGATCAGGATGACTCCTGGACGCCTCTCACTCAGGGTGTTTTGGGGATGTCCCACTGGAGGGAGACCCCGAGGTAGACCCAAGACGCGATGGAGAGACTATGTCTCCCACCTGGCCTTGGTGTGCCCCCTGAAGAACTGGAGGAGGTGACTGGGGAGAGGAAAGTCTGGGCTTCTCTGCCTGAAGTGCCGCCCGGAAAAGCAATAGACGAGGGATGGACGGACGGGCTGGTCCACAGCCAGAGTCTGTGTGGGACCTGTCTCGCGGCGCTCACAGAGAGAGTGATCGCTTTTTATCAGGTGTGTTAAAGACCAAACTGAAATGCAAAAATGACGCACTTAATGGAAATATGTTAGATTAATGTCTAAATTTTACAATGTGTAATAGTATTTAATATTACAGCACAGTAACGGTAACTTCATTATGATACGTATGGGTCAGGATCTGACAGTAAGCAATGTTTGGTCTTCCCTTTCTGTACACACTAATTCCAGGTTGAGATGGTGGAACACGAATGCCTAGGACGTCAGAATTCTTTAGAGGTCGCACACGTTCCTCCACGCACGGCTCCCAGCAGGTTCTAACAGTTCACCCCTACATCAAAAACATCTCTTCATGGACCTAAATGTGCACTCTGTTATGCACTCACACTGTATCATTTTGGTTAGCAGATTACGTTCTCCCTCATCAGATCTGCTTGCGCTTGACCTGCTAATTTGTGCTGCTCTTGGTAGAAGGCTGATCATTGGTGAAATAAACGAGCTGCTCTGGTGAAGTGGATCACAAGCAAAACTTTCCACTTCCACCGGTGCATCTTTGCAGCTGCAACCTCATCCTGATTTGCAACACTCCAGTTACCTGGCCCCTAGTCTTTGCTAAAGGATACTGCTGGGTCCAACATTTCCCACAATGCAACCTGTTAATGAGTCCCCTTGTTAAACACCCCAAAAACGCAGTATGTGTTTTTGGAGTATGTGCAAATAGAAGTTGATATTTCGGCTTATATGAGTACTGTTTTGGGTTTTTCTGACACCATGGGTTCGAGGTTTTGGCTGTTTCTGCCAGTCCAACCAAGAGGCCAGTGGATCTCTTCTGATGCTATTATCAAGCTTCCAGATTTTTAAAAAAGAGACTGAATGTTTACTACAGCCATAACTTCCTGTTTGTCCCGCTCACTTTCCTGTCATGTTGTCCTCACTCTCCGCTTCCTCCAAAACTCACAGACAGTAAGCTTGCTACTGGAATACAAAAGAAATGATTCATTAAATGCAAAAAAACCAAAACCCCAAAGCACGCTTGTTCCGCAGCAGTATGGCCCTTTCCTCTTGATAAGAAGGGTATTTTACACTGAATATGGCTCACTGTCATCATCATTTAAACACAGAGGTAATCAAATCCTGTACAAAAGTACACACCCACACACGCACACACACACACACCTGATCTTTACAAAAGAAGAAAATAATACAGAATACTTTCATCAACAACACATCATCATCGGTATGTCAGAATAGTCTGTAGAATCCTCAGAATCCTACTTCTGATTTCCAGATTGGTGCTCTAGAGGAACGAATGGCAGTTATATAAGAGGTTGTCAATAAATACATGTTGGCATATGTAGTAGTAGTAGTAGTAGTAGTGGTAGTATTAGTAGCTGTAGTATAAATGGCATTATCACAGTTAAACAACATGAAGTGGCTCCAAGAGAATCATCTTGGTCCTAAACATGTTTGGTTTGTCACTGATGAAAAGTGGGATACGATGAAACCCAGATGGATTTGGAATGTCTTCTTATGGCACCTCAGAACCCTGGTCAGAAAGTCCCAAGAAGTGCAGCAGTAACAGGCAGCAGGTCCACGTCCCATCAGCCCACGTCTGGGACCACACAGTGGGATCAATCCGAACTTCATCAGTACATCTGCTGTGCTTCTCAGTTTTACATTTCCAACAATGCAACCTGGACAGGTCTCTTCATTAACACCTCAGACTCTACAAACTACCCCCTGATGACTTCACTGTGACATCATTAGGGTTATATTGCTATGATGAGTTCACACCAGTGGAGTGAAGTTTCCACGCGGTACAATCACACACAAAGTCTACGTAAGAGAGGCGAATCCATGATCACACCAGCTCAGATATTTGAGTTTCTGTGGACTGAGTGGAAACCCACAGACCTGATGCCACTGACAGGGGATCAGGCCAAACTTCACTTTGCATCTGGTGTGACTGCACAATTAGACTCAGCTTGGGGCGGACCGAGTGGGACTCCAAAAGGTGAGTAAACTGCCTTTCACAAATGAAGCCAGTGGAATGCCCCTTTAAAGGGGCAGCAGCAGAAACAGCAGACTGTTGGTGTTTCTAGGTTTTAATGTTAGGCGCCAGAACCAAAGCACCTTTCATGTTTGCTCCTCCAAATCAAACGGATATTTTTTTCACACTGCACCTTTGTGCGTCATCGTTTCTGCTGCTGCCGTTCACATTTACAAGACAATGAAGGAAGCTCATGGGACAGAAGAGTGTCCTCTGGGGACATGGCGCTCCTTTAAATTTAATTTAATGAGACGAGCGGACCCTGGAAACAAGGTACAGCGCCTCCTTTTAATCATGCTGGGAATACGGTTTGTTTCTGGGCAGGCTGGGAAATAGTCAACACATCTGTGTTCGTGAAAGTTTGAAAGATCAATAATGTTTCCTTCATGATGTGGTGACAGGTCACAGAGGCTGATTACCATGACGATGACCTGCGACGTGCTTGATACGACCAGGTCAGGGACTTTTCAGTAAAATTTGAAACTTAAAGTCAAACCTGCCCAGTGAAGCTGAAACTATAGTAGAAATGCAGAAGAACGAAGATCCCGTAGAGGAGGTTATGTGAGGCATCGTCATGTTGCCCCGTTATAAGTTCTGTAAACCTTCAGATCATTCAGAGATGCAGTGGAAATGTTCAGACTACAGGGGGTTATGATTGTCACATGGTGGGCCATCTGACCATGACCCGTATGTGATTTGGTTCAGGGAGCTTTAAACGACCCCTCTGGAAGCCGGGACCCCCTTGATTGGTCATCACTCCATCACTACTGATGACAACGTTTGGAGCTGCCTGCGCCCAGAATTGTATGACAGCAGCTGGAGACACAGACGTTTTGTCTTTAAGCAGGCAGAAGAAGCTTTTATCTGTGTCACCAGCAGGTTTGACCCATCTCAGTGTCTTTCTAAAGAAAGCAAATGTATAGTGAGACCAGCTGAACAGTTTCTGCGTGTAACCACTGTAGCTTCACTGCATCTCTGACTTCAAACGATCACAGACAAAATCTCTTCCAACGTCATCAAGTTACTGTCACCACAGTCCAAATGTACCCGTAACAGACACGTATGACAAAATAAAAGAAACAAAATGAAAATCAAACCAAACAAAGAGGCACCCACATGAAGTCATTTTGTAACATCACTAGGCCTTTCTGTCTTCTCCTATGGCATACTGTAACGTGTTTGACAGTACAAGCACTTTATGGCTTTCTATGCCCATACACCAGGAGGGTTCAAATAAAATTCTGTTTATTTACAAGTTATTTTTTCTAGTTTTGGTCATCAAACGCAGAATTGCTGAAGCAGAGACAAAGTAATCAGAAGGGCTTGAAACAAATCATTATTAGAAATATGGAGAGGTGTTGGTGCCCCGGTCTGAAGGCTTGTGTTTGGCGTCTCTGCGAGCCACGGACTGAGCGGTTAAACTGCTCAGTAACACTTATGGCCAGAGAATGATGCCCAAAACTATCACAAGGCTCTGAAATCTGTAAAACACTTCAGTGATTTCAACAGGGTTCATCTACAGGGTTAAAACACCAGCCGATGACGGAGATGGAGAGGACCAGCAGTGATCATGGAAGTCTCTACTGCAGACAGCGGAGACACACTGTTTTATATTACACCACCTGACCTGAAAGAATTCCCTGTGAGTGGAAACCAGCGTGTGTGTGAGGTGTTTTCATGGCACACAAGGTTATTATTGTGTGTGTGTGTGTGTGTGTGTCCATCACTTCTGCACAGCACACGTGTTTGATACCTTTGAGTCACCTGTAATGTCTGACCACATCTGTCCAGCTGTAAACCCTGAACAGGAACACAGGTCTCAGTCAGCTGACCCCTTGCCTTCCTGTCTCCCTCTAAGTGTGTGGGTGACCAGTCCAAACTGCTTCCGTCCACCGAGGCTGGACAACCCTCACATCTGTGTGTCTTCCAAAGGTAAAACAGGTCCAGATGTGGACGGACAGCAGAAGTTAGTCACTTCACTGCACTGGAAACATTTTGGGCTGATCTGTGTGTTACTTTTCCACGAGTGACCACAGAGGAAGGTAAAGCTGAGTGGAGAAACGTGTCTGTTTGAAGCCGACATGATAATAACATGTAGAAAGATTAACTGGCAGTATTTTTGAACAGGAGTCTCCTGGAGCCAGAGATTTTAGGAGCCCGCAGGTTTCCAGAAGCTGGCTCCTAAACTTGGCTTCACGTCTGTGGCTTGGTGGGTACTTCCAATCTTTTATACAGTCTATTAACATGCGGGACTTCATTTGTAGCTCTGATGGGCTCATTCTTAGCCGTTCTTATTTTCAGATGATTATTCACTCATGGAAACAGCTGTGATGTATATTTATTTTTAGCTCATGGATACCCCCCTACAGTAAGGTATGTCTTACAGCTGCTGTACAGTAGAGAATGTGGGCTGAAGAGCCTGACCTCCTGCCTCTCAAACTCATAAACACAGTTTATTCTGCAGCGGTGAGTGCTGGACAGCTGACCATGTGAAAGGACGTTCCTGAGCATTCTCATCTAATCTAGTGTGTAAAAGGAGACTCGTGACCAATCACAGGTCTTTTCAGAGAGAGGGTGTTCCTATTGGCTGCTCCACAAATGGAGATTAGCTAGTGGGAGGCTGGACTCAGTTTACTGTCTTTTGCACAAGTTAAATCAGGTTTATGCAGCAGCCCTGACTGTACCTCTCTGTTTGGACACAAACTCTTCTGGATTTGGGATCCACTAGAAGTGGGCGTGGTTTATACCATGAGCTGCAGCTGATTGTTTCATCTGCTTCATTTCTCAGACTTGAACAGCCTCACATCTTTTAACTTCATATGACGTGCCTCGAGAAGGAAAAAATAAAAACTGGAACTGTATTTGCCTCTGCGCGTGGAGCTCCACACCGACTCCACGGTGTGGGACGGGAGCTCTGGGAATACAACACCTCCTACAGGACTACTTCTTTATGACTCTGGCTGTAAATGTCAGATTAAACATTTTATTTACCTCAAATCGTAGCTCAGCTTTATGACCTGAACTTCGCCAGCTGCTGCAGTGATGCTGAGCGATAGACTGTATATAAAAGATGGAAGTATTCACTCTGCCATCATCCTCTGGTTTTGATTGGCAAGCTACATTCATAAGGTGTAGGGGTGCAACAGAGAGACTGAGATATCAGCGAATTAGTGCTAAGTAACAGATTAATAACATGCTAAGATTTCAGGGTCCAAAGGTACCAATTAGAAAGCATAAGACGATATATTGTGAATTTATAAAACAGTCGACGTCCCATTCTGGTCAAGCCGAGCCTGGTGTTAAAGCTTCAGTATAGGCGACACCTGTGACGCTCCGGTCAGGACTTTATTCTGTACTGCAGTAAAAAGTGATGGATGTTGCCGCTGCACACACTGTGAATGTGAACTTTTGACGGTGCCGTGACTGTGGGGCAGTAAACTGCATCAGGCAGGAGACAGGTCAGCAGCGGGTGAGGACCCACATTACAGCAAGGTCCCTGCTGTGTTTCTGTTGGGGGTACTCAGGGGACAGATGGAACGCTTTGCCTCGGTGTGGACGGCCGTATATTTTAGTGTCGTGTGTGCATGGTGTGTACTGCATGTCAACCCTGTGTGTCCCTGGCAGTGTCCTCATAGCCTTGTCTGAGCCTCAGGGATGTAGATCTCTATGCTGTCAGCGCTCTCCGTCGCTGAGTTCTGTCGTACGGACGCCGCTCTCTTGGCGGCCATCAGGCGCTTCCTGGCCTCCTGCCGCTGTTTCTCTGAGCTTTCCAGTGAGCGGTCTCTGGCCAGAGGGGGGTGATGGTGGGGACCCTTGGGTGGCTTTTTTGGCACTGGAGGTGGGAGTCGCCGCTCCTGGTGGGAGGGGGACGGTAGCAGGGAAGGGTAGAACATTTCAGGAAAAAGACATGTACATATCTGTGTGTGTGTGTGTGTTGGGCTTAACGTGTGCCTGCACACCTGAGTAAAGCTGACATCATTCTGTCCCTTTAACATGTTTCAGTAACACTGCAGCTGCTCTGCCTGGTTTCTTCACGTGTTCTTATTAATTACTAGCTGTGCTTGCATAGACAAAGCTGCAGTTTCTCTGTGTTGAAGATGACACCGTGTTCTAACAAATGTCCTGAAACAGGGATTCACTCAGTCTATGAAAGTCTGAGTCAGTAAGACATTCAGCCTCCTGACGTGACCGACACACGCTGATGTCTTGTTTTAGAAAGGTCCTTAACGAGGAGACCAACCTGACTGCAGCTGCATTTTAAACTTTGCCCTGATCTCAGTGATTAAGATGTGACCAGACAGAAATGTAAAAACTGCTCACATCACAAAAAACATATTATTGTCTCAAAAGGACCCATTTAATTACACAGTACAGGAGTACAGTTACTTATGGACCAGCAGAAGCTGGTACAGCAGCTTTGGACTGCAGCTCTCCTGCATAAAGGAGGCACTAAAGTGTGGAAAAATAAAGTTATTCCACACATGTGGCGATGCAGCACAGTGCAGTATATTCACTTCCTATGAACTGCTGTGTGAACAGTGTGCTGTAGTGTCAAATGGTTTTAGCCACAAAACACACAGAACAGGAAGCGGCGCGTGGCGAGGTGGCTCTGGGCGACAGAAGGAAGCAGGAGAAGAAGGCAGCATGGAAGGATGGATGGAAAGACAGACATGATGGCTCCTAGGAGGCCCAGAGGGGCCAGGGCCCTGTGCTGTTGGCATTGCTGTTATGCTGATTGATGTTTGCAAGTGCCTTCACTGTCAACACACACACACACACACACACACACAAAAGAAAGAAAAAGACAACAATGAGAGCGAATGAGGAAGCCAGCAAAGTCAATATACACAATGATGAAAAGCCACAGCAGATATGGCTGAAAGAGAGGAGCAGCACACGCAGAAGACATCTGAAAATTTCCACTTACACATGTGCAGAGGCAAGATTATCTGTAGGTCAGGCAGCATGCATTCACAGCACCATGAAAGAAAATACTCATACGTGTGAGTTCAGAAAACTTCCCTACAGAGGCCAAATGCACCAAATGCACGAGTCTGCAGCACTACACTCACTACTCCCAGAATTAACGTTCTAAACTATTAATGCCTTTAGCATGTTGGCTGTTCTTGTCACCTTTCCAGATCAACAGAAAGGACAGATCAGATGTGTGAGCTCTTCCTGTGATCGGCTGAACCAAGTGGTTTCAGTGCCTCCACCTAACCAGAAGCAGGAAACAACAGCTGTGGTGGCGCCAGGCTAACACTGAGGTATAAACAGCCGCTCACACTCGTACCTATAGACCTACAGTCAGCATAACACACACAAAAGGTCAAACCCAGGACCTTCTTGCTGTGGGACAGTGGTACACAACTAAGGAACACTGCTGTGGATTTCTGACGTATGATGACAGCGGTAGCTCCGTCATGCACTTCCTGACCTGAAGCCTCGTTAGGAAGGACTGGCAAGGGTCTGCATGTGTTAGATCAGGCTGCTGACACAGTGGACAGAGCAGACTGATGCCACTGACCTTCATGGATTGGTGGTGACTGACTGGTGGAGAGCTTCGCTCTGAGTGGATTTTACATTATTACAGGGTTGTTCTGAGGGTCACAGCTCAGGACCTTACAGCAGTGGGCTTCCCTGCTCTGAAATGTTGCTTCAGATGTTTTATAATGCGATCATTTACTGCTCCAGAAGTGTGGATTTGTAATTTGCTGCAGTATAACAGGGAAATAAACCAGCTCTGAGAGCTCAGTGCTGTTATATGAATATCTGCTTATCATTTCATGGATGAGCTGCATTTGTGTTCGGACTGAGTGAGAAAGTACTTTGTATGAAAGAGGTTACTGTCCCCCACCAGGATCTCTGTGCCAGAGACTCTAACTGTTCAAGTCCCACTGCTGGTGTATTTTTTAACTTTCTGTGTAATCCTGCTAAATTAGGCAAACAGGGCGACTCTTCAGACTGCAGAAAACAACCTCAGAGTCACCAACTACAGTCCACACTCCACTCTGAGCCAGTATAGTGTGGCCCCGCCCCTGACTTCCTATTGGATGATGCAGGAGACATGTCTATCTGACGCTCTCTCTGAGTTTCAGCATTGAATGGTCAAAGTCATGAGCAACATCACCAATGAAGAGCCCACACAGGACGTCCTGCTGGTAATCAATAATGGACTGGTCACTGCTGAGCTATTAGGGCCTGAAATTTGATTGGTCACCATCTGACCTTTCTGGATCAAGGTCATCAACGTGCCCACCAAATAAGTGTTTGAAAGAGAGCCCTTAAGAAGCTGACCTTTCACCTGAGAGGCCGCACTTTAAGCCCCATGAGGAACAGGTTTTGACATTTCCACTGGTCGTCATTCACTGTGTGTAAATGTGAAGCCTGTGTGGGTTTAACAGGAGGTCCACATGTCCAGTATTTACCACATGTTGGACAGCTCTATTTTCAAGGTTTCCTGAGGACAGTCTTTAAAAAGCGCCCAGCATGAAACGCAGTAGTTTGATTCATTCTCATCTCGCACTGCCATGAGCTAGGGCTGCATTATAACCAAGCCTGGAGTTAAAACAACTGGAGTGAAGAGGACCTATTTTATGACATGGTCTGCATGCAAAATCCCTACACAGCATCAAACAGTGCATAAGAGCAAACTTTCATCCTGTGTCTGAGATGGTCTCAATGTGTGATGATGATCTCTAACATCAGCAAATGTCTGCTCATCAACAACGACGGAAATTAAAAACGTGCTGGAAAACTAAGAAAAGGTCATGAAATTAGCGTCACTCCATTTTTCTGAGCTCACCTAAAATCTGAGTTAAAGGTGTGAAGCTGTCAGCAGGACTTGTGACATCACACGGCTCCTTTAATCCCAAAACAGGTCCAACAGTATTTAAAACCATCTGTATCTATAAGCATGGCAGTGAGAACCATGTACTGCCACACAGCCAGATGTGTACAGCATAGAGTATCTAGGGTGACTGACAGAATCACATCTGGTTTCAACATACTACAGGCAACATGCCACATTTACATGCTAAGGTTGCAATCTTGGACATAACAGAGACATTTGGTGTGGTGCTGTGGTCACTGGAAGGATGCTAAAAGCTTTCACATTCAGTGGGAACTTTATGGAATGCTGTTTGTTCTGATATTGCATTTATTTTTAATATTCACACATCAGGTATAAATCATATGAACTGAACTCTAGTGTTTACTATGGGAATTTCTCTAAAGAGGGCTGTCCTCTCAGAATACCTGAGGACCCTGCGTGCAGGTAAATATGATAGTTTGATGTACATTTTGGAGCAGGAACCTTTGCTCTCTAATGAGCCTTTTTAACAGCTGCACGCCAACAAAAGGTTTGGAATTCAATTCAGCAGCCGAGCAGAGAAACATCCCTCTGAACACCACACACCAAAGTCATCTATGACCAAATGAAACACTTATATCGTAAGCCACATTCATAAAGACCAGGCAGTGAAAGACTAGCCGCTCGATGATGGCGCTGTCTACTGAAACGCTGGAAGTTTGTGCGCCTACCTTCCTGTCAGGAGGATCCAGGGGTCGCCAGTTGTTGGCTCTGAGCTGGTGAAGCTCATCAAACTTGAGGCTTATGTTCTCGATTGAAAGCTGAAGCATGTCCCAAAACCCAGCCAGGTCTGAGGCCACAGGACGAGGGTGGGCTTTGGGGTTCTGTGGGAAGCCAGGGAGGAAGAAAATGAATCAAAACTGTACACATTGTCATCTGCTAGTTTGCTTGTAGAGCATCTCAAATAACTTGATAGCAGTGCAGAAAAACTGTGATACTAATGGTATACAGTTATTTTAAAATACAGGGTGTTTCAAAAAGATGGACCCAAATCACCCGTGAATGAAACGTTTACCACAAAAGACCACAACTAGGTGCCGCTAACGATTTGTAACTTTGTGTAACTGTCCCATATTGGTGTCAAGAAACATACCGCATCAACATTGGGTCCATCACCCTGTGAGACGTTACTTACATATGAAAACTGTCATTGTTTACCATTCGACACAAATATTTCATTTCATTCAGTTGGTCAGTAACTTGCTGTATAATCAAACTGACTGCTGTAAGTTTTTTCTTCATTAACTCAAACAATTTCAGCATCAGAAATGATTACAAGTATCTAACTCCCAAGGAACACATCTGATAAATGTTCTCATCTCTACATGTCCTGAATGAAAATACCTCACAAATATCTATCGTGTTTTCCAACCAATGTGTTTTATGTAAAGATGCTAAAATACTGAAGCACGTCAGACTTGTGTCACATCGAGAAAGTTTGTGAGATTTCAGACATAAGGGCAAATTTCTTTTAAAGCGAGGGGATAAAAGAATGAAAAGGTTGCAGGAAGCAGTGGAATGATAAAGCACATCACAAGGAAGCGGGAAAAGGGAATATGTTTGGAAAAGAGCTTCAGTTTGTTCTGACATGTTCTACGCAGAAATGCAAACCTTCTCCACTGCTTCAGACTCACCAGGTTCTCCTCACACAGCTCCCTGAACTGCTGAAACTTCTGGGACATCAGAAGCTGAGCGCTGCCCACAGCGCTCCTCATCTTCCCCAGGACTGCGAGCACAGACACAGAGGTTAGGAGGAGAATGGTCAGTCTTCTCCTGCACAGCACACCAAACACCTTCATGCTTTGAGCATCAAACACGCCACTGCTAGCAGCTAACAAACTCATTTAGCCGTCAGGAGCTCCTGTGGCTGCAGGTGTAACTCTGTCCCACTGGGAGCTGGGACAGACCAGATGGGACTTTTTGTTCCAATGCCGCTCCTGCACAGTAACACACTAAAGCCTTGACATGAAAAACAGCCAGTGAGACATGAAGACGTACTGTCTTCAGGCAGGTCGTTCTCCTGCTGATCGAGCTCCATCTGTTGGCACCAGCCCTCCATGCGGTCGGTCTCAGCCTGCAGCAGCTTCAGAAACCAGCGTCCATCTCTCTGACACACTGACCTCTGCACCACCTGCCATTTAAAGAACAGGACGTTCACAAAGCGTAGCAAGCACACCTGCAGGCAGTCCTCCTTCTCTAAGCTGTACGTCTTCAGGGCTGATAAATTCCTCATGATTTACTCAACAATAATTAGCCTTGGCCTCAGGCAAGTTACTAAAACCCAAAATGTTGTTTTAATGTGTTAACATATATTAAAAATGCTTTGATTCATAATTTATCCACATAATTCCAAGGTTGTCAAAACTGCATTATTACACACCCAAAGAAAGGCCATTTTTTAATCAAGATAGTCACTCTAATGGTATTTGGTTAGGTTTACACTGGGGGTGAACACTAACCTATAGAAGGTCAAAGGAGGAACAAGTGAAAGAGTGGAGAAGCACAACAGATGCAGAAGCTCAAGATGGTGAGTGGACTTTAAAAGAGAGTTTGCTGTGGGGACACAGAAGGTTTCTGACATGAAGACTGCTTTACTCACTTGTGTTTCAATAAGAACGGTGACTAAAGTGATCCACATTTATAATTTATGAGAAAGACATCAGTGAGTATGATTGGATTCCATTATAGCCGCCCTCCCTCAGTCTGAGTCTGGCTCTGCTGGGTGTAAACTGAATGAGTGGACTTTAATATGGAAGTGCCTTGAGATAAGTTTTAACTTGGAGCTGCATAAATGAATGAATGAATGAATGAATGAATGAGATATTACTGCTGACTGTGTAACAAACCTCCAGAATAGCAGAGCTGTTGAAGTTGACATCGAGCGGGTCATCTGTTACACTGTCTATCCACGGGTCTGGAGGGGGAAGTATGGACGGGTCAAAGCCCACATCCTCATAGTCATCAGAGGCACAGGCGTGGTAGTGGTTCCCTGAGCCCTGGATGCTGACTGTGGAAGTGGTGGCATCACGAGAATATTGCCGAGGGATGGCACGAGATGACAGGACTTCCATGTCAGTGTCCGGGGAGTCTAGAGGTGTGTCTAGTAAGTCTGGCACATCCAGGTCTGCCTGCATGGAGTAATGATTAAATATCAGTGACTGAATAAACAAGCGGCTGTGTGAGCGGTCCACGTCTGTTATTCTGTGTCTAAACTCATGAGGTCCACTTGCCTCTAAATGATGCTGAGTCTCATAAGATAAGATAAGATAAGATAAGATAAGATATTCCCCACAGTGGACCATGTTACAGAGGTTATGTAGAAAAACAAACGAATCTGAAAAAAGTTCCAACCTGACTCGCTCAGATTCAGATTTAGAACTTATGTTTTTTCAAAGAAGACGTGCAAAATTTCACCTTCATAGTATTAATATTCTGCAAGCCCCTAAAAGTACACAGCAGTAAGTTCTAATTTTGTGCTTTTTCAACCTTTATTTTCAGCGTCACACCTGCTCAAAATATCTTGATCTGAAGCCAGCATTTTGCTTTTTCAGCCCAATTTGCTAAATAAAAACTTCAAGCATCAAGATCATAGTTTCAACAGCAAATCCACACCAGCTGAATACCTATGATACTACCACTGTCCTGCCTCTGAACATGTCTAAACCGTCTCAGCCTGAGCTGTCCTACTGGTGTCCTTCTGTAACAAATCACCCCTGACACTCGGCTCCACCCACTCCACCCTGCCTGCACTCTCTTCTTCACCTCTCTTGTGCTCTGTCCGTTGCTTTGGATGGTTGATCCCAAGTATTTAAACTCCTCCGTCTTCACCATCTCTACTCCTTGCATCTTCACCGTCCCACCTGCCTCCTCCTCAGTTCTGCACCTGGCCCTGTAGACTCGCATCATCATTACCGAACACCACTGACGTGGTTCCACGGCAGCCACACATGCGCGTGCCATGATACTGCCTCCACCATGTTTGATGCATGATTCCTTCTCCTTACTTTTCTCTTCCCATCATTTGGTGCAAGTTCATCTCAGCTTCATCTGTCCAAAGAGTTTTTCTTCCACAGCCAGGCAGGCTCTCTTAGATGCTTTCTGGCAAAATCTAATGTGGGCTTCCTGTTCCTGTTCCGAGTGCAGTTAGTGGTTTGCAGCTTGTTGTAAACCCCCTGTAGTTAAATCAGCGAAGGCGTCTCTTGATTGTAGACGTTGACCTTCCTCTTTGAGGGTGTTGTTGACTTGGCTACTTTGAAAAAAAAAAAAAAAAAGCCCTCACAACATCTAAAGAATTCTGTGATCATCCACTTTAG